>QVNV01018802.1:0-23538 GCA_014825455.1 Pseudomyrmex pallidus
CCCAGTATATTTCAATTTTTCAAAAATAAAACGTTTTTTTAACGTTCAGCCCCAGTATATTTCAATTTTTCAAAAATAAAACGTTTTTTTAACGTTCAGCCCCGAACAACGGAGCCCCGATCGGAAATGAAACGTCAATCTTCGAGAAATCTAGTCAAGCTCTGAGAGAGTAAACTGAGCAATCTGTCAAAGGACAGACAGGCAGGGAGTATCGTTTGCATTCTGGATCGTCTTCAAGATAACGCGAACTGTACACACGTCTTCACGGATCGGAGAGCGTGGGAATTGATTTGTACTGCCGAGAGCCGGTTGTGTATTGCGTATTTGCTAAGACGGCAACCGGCTACCGGCAGGAATATTCCGCAGCAGCCGTGGGATATTTAGGCAAGTTCGGTCGTCTTCGCAAACTCCGTTCGATCCTGCGGAAACGTCTATGCCTGGTGCGCCACGCTAAGGATGCCCCAAAGCCAACTCTGACCAATATATTAATCTATATACGAGACTTGCACGATTATAGCGGAAACCCTGGCACGGATTCTCCCAATATTTCATCCTGGAAAAAAAACAATGAAGCTTCGAGAAAGCTATGTAGCTATATATATGGAATTTTTTTTTTTTTTTTTTTTAGTGTGAAATATTTTTCCTTCAAGTTTTCTTCCAGAAGAATATTTCACGCGGTATCTTAGTAGAAAAAAAAAGAAAACAAGAAAATTTCAGAAACTGAAATTTAATCAAGTAAATTAATTAAATTTTAATGTTGTTTTAATAAAATAATATGGCTGTGCGTTTATATAACAACCGAGATAGAGAGTTACAAAGACAAATCGTCCGTAATTTTCTCGCAAAGAGAAGAGAGAGAACGCGAGATTCCTGCAGAATACAAGGTACAATATTCGATCCGCAGGCGTCCGTAAAGCGTGCGATTTTATCGCGCGCGGGCCAAAGCCTGCTTGCCAGCTCATCTCCACCTCCTCGAGATTTATCATGACTCTCAGCGAAGGAAGACAATGGGGGCGTCTTTTCTTGCGCACATGCGCGCGTGCGATCGAACGAATCGCTATAAATCCCGAGCTTCTTATCTTTCGACCGGCGCGACCTTAACGGCGCCGAAATCTATGGACGCTGGAAAGTTAGACGAGCTCCAGTTTCCCAAAGTGATACGACCACCGCTGAAAGAAGAAAACTCACCTCGTGCCGTATATACGTCTCTCCGTTTGCTCGTCCGCAGTTTGTTTTTACGTTTTACAGTGTCTTCGCGAGCTCGTTATCACAATTGAAAATACAATTCGACGCGCATTCGGCGCTATCAAAATCCAAGGAGGCTCGTCGTATAAACGCGGATATTACAGAATATAAATAAACTGATAAGGAATAATAAAAACTCTCGTGAAACGATGTGCTCGTTGCGAAGTGGTCGAATAAAAAATACACACGATGATTTAAACCGAGATATTTTTCGATCTCTCGCATTTATCTTTAGAGGATGCTGAACCGTCCTGTTTTATCAGCTTACTATAAATATCGTCTTCAGAGTTTTCGTATTTACTGCAAAATCTAGAAAACGTTTCTCCAAATTAAAAGAAAATAGTCTATATATCTAAAGACTTACTGTGTGTGTGTGTGTGTGTGTGTGTGTGTGTGTGTGTGTGTGTAGGAAATAAATGTTTCTGAGACAAAAAAATTTGTCATCAAGAAAATTGACTAAGCTAACCTAACCTAAATTTCAAACCTAAAATTTTTTCGTTTTAGAAACATTTATTATCTGCAGTAAGTCTTTAGACTATTTTCTTTTAATTTGGAGAACCGTTTTCTAATTTGTGTAAATACGACAAAAATCTAAAAACTATAATTTATAGTAGGATGATAAAACAGGACGGTTTAGCACATCCTTTTAAATCTTGGTTAATATTTCAAGTCTAGACGTGGGTTTTTTAGACTCACTCACAAAAATTGCGCATCAGCGTTTCTAGAAAAAAGTAGGTTTTTTTTTATAACGCTTGTATGTTCGAAACTACTGAAGATTTTTTCGATTTGTGTTTTCTTTATCGACGCGGAATCGCTCAAACTTTCGATTCAAAACCAAAATTGACAAAATATTGATTTTTTGCGGAGATATTTGATCTTAAAGTAGCCTAAATCTCACTGACTCGGTCTGGCCAACTTGTCCTCAATATTTAGGTCTGGCAACAAAGGGTTAATTTTGCGATGCGCAAATAGACATGTGTAATTTTTCCAAAAAATTTTCTGTGATTTACCTTCTTGTTCCAGCGACTTCAACAACCTTGCACCGACTTCGACTCCACCAGAACGGCGTCAGGGTCCAGTAGGAACTACTCGCGCTTCTCGCCCAACCTTCTTCGGGGAACAGAAGGACCTGCAATACAGCAATGAGTAGTTTTTTGAGCATTTTTGTCTCTTCAAAAATGCATGTGTATGTTTTATAACGCTCAAAAATTAACAACAGTAGATAAAAGATATTTTTTGTTGTAATTATGCGATTATCTGTTTTACCAATTTTATTTTTCGAGTGTATTTCGCTTTGCTTCCTCTTCTTTTCCCTCTTCCCCTCTCAATTTAAGACAATAAATAGGAGGCGAAGCATGTCGATAGCAAACTTGATGGGGAAGCTCTTAGAAATAAAGTAAACGGGATTGAGAAGAGACTTTGTCGGGACTTTTCCGCGGCAGCTTCGACGAATTTGAGGTTGACCGGGAAGATTTGTTGGGGTGAGATTCCCCCGCGAAAGAAGTCGGAAGATGTCGCGCTTCTTCTTTTCCCAACATATATCCCCTCCGTTAGAAAAAAACCTCTCGACCTCCTTCCACTCGTCGCCATCCCTCTCGGTAGTCTAGTTCCTTTCGTCTCCCTCGGTTTCTCAAACCTTCTTAGCTATGTGACCAAAATATTGAAACCATGCCGAAGCGTCGTATTTTTTTTTGCGACGAGGAGAGGGGAGAAAACGTGTTTTTTTTTCTTCTTTCTCGCCTTCGTTTTCTGTGGATTCTTCGCACGAGATATAGGCATCCGTCATCTCTCGAGGATTTTCTCTATACCTCGAACGTGGATAAATCGCTTTTTAATCGATACATATATCTCTCACGGGAACCATGTAAGATTGTTGTTCTTCTTTCGCCTGACAGTTTGTCAGAAACGCACCGCGCAAGATATTACAAGATATTTCGCTCTCCCTCTTTCTCTTTCTGAGAATATAGCTCGATCTAATTGCGCGGCAGAGTTTTTTATAGAATTTTAATTAAAAACAATAAAGGTCGATGTCGAGCACAACAAATGTAACGTATATTTTAAAAAGTAAATGATATTATAAAGAAAGTACAAAACGTTTCGAGCTCTTACGTGAGTCTTTATTGGTTCGCAAATTACAAAATAAAATAAAATAATATGCCAAATAGGGAAGGCGTTGGCATGGAAAGCCGAAGATTCCAGGTTCGATTCCTGGCCGTGTTTTTTTTTCTTTTTTGCAATATTTGCACGTATATAAGGATAAAAAAAGTTTTAATTGATTCCCCTTAGGGTTACAATATTTTTCCAGTTCTATATCCACAATCCATTCAAGCTGATTCGGAAGCCCGATTTAGTTTTCTTTTCAATCGATAAAATCGACTTGAAAGAGACCGGCCCATTCAACAAGAAAAATGCAACGGTGTGGATTCGAATTCGGGACCGACCAATTAATTTAGAAATTAATTTAGAAATTGGAAAGGGAAAATGGGTATCTCATATACGTGATGCAGACCGGCTCAGTGGTCTCGCGGCCTGAGTGCGAAGGCTGCGAATGGGAAGTCACGAGTTCGAATCCACACCGTCGGATTTTTCCGGCTCGGTCTCTTTCAAGTCGATTTTATCGATTGAAAAGAGAACTAAATCGGGCCTCCGAATCAGCTTGAATAGATTGTGGATATAGAACTGGAAAAATATTGTAACCCTAAAGGGAATCAATTAAAACTTCATTTATCCTTATACTGCCCTCCTTAGTTACAATATCCTATCTAGCATATCGGAAGAATTGAAAAAACTGAGGTTTTATTCTTTTTTTTGTGCCATCAGTAGTTAGGACAAATAATTTAGACACTTTTTAGACGTCTATAAAGCCTTTAAGACCTTCTAGCTTCATTTAGAAGATAGAACATGTGTGAAACTCCCAATATTTCAATATATCTTGAAAAATGCAAAAAAATGCGAGATAGAACATTTTAACTAAGAACGACAGTATATACGTGATGCAAATCTAGCATCTTATATGGATTTAAAGAATTGAAAATTTCAATTCGAAAAATAACGTGTAAGAATTTATCACTGTTAAATATAAGTATATCTAATATACATATTCGCAAAACAATATATTTATTTGGAAAACATTCAGCGATCGGCTTGTATCACCTGTGTATTTCCACTACTAGTTTTAAACTGCACTTCAAATTTTTAATCCGTTAAAATAAATTGCAATTAACAATACACAATACAATGGATTCAAAAAGTATTTGTACACCCACATTTTTAAAACTATCTTTATATAATAAAATAATATATTAATACAAAATATGTCTATTAATGCTTTTTGATGTACGGAAGCAGTGTATTTTTCAAGAACTCTCAATATTGTAATTGCAGCAAGTTAAAAAAAAGAAAAAACGAAAATTTTATACTCAAAAAAGTATTAGCACACCGGCGTTTTATATAGGAAATACACAATTCTCTTGAAGTTTTTAATACAAAACAAGTTTTTAATCTTGCATTCTGTAGTAAAATATCTCGCGATACATCGATATGTCTTCGAGCATTAATAATTTCTTCGGTAAATGCTAAATTTCCATTATAAGGCATACAACCCAAAACTATTATGTGCATTATTATTAAGTGTAAGTGTACAAATACTTTTTGGAGCCACTGTATAAATTTAGTGGTAGATGAGAGTGAGTGCGAAGTACATCAGAAAAAATTCTTTCTAGAACGTGCGCTCCAAAAAAAAAAAAGTAGAGTTATACATTACATAAAATGAGCCGCAAGATTTTTTATGGTTAATTAAAAAGTTGAAAGTGTTCTATAATGAGTACACATATACTTAATGAAATGCATGAGGTTAAACGCAAACATAAGATCGTTTATTTATATTACGTTGTTGTTCAGAGTCAACTGGTAAGAGAAGAACAGAGACAGCTATTTATATATACTAATCCCTCCCACAGAAAGATAGTCGAAAGATAAAACCGTTGTATCAAAACAAGATATTGGCTCAACATTTCATTTTGCTAAAAATCTCGAAGTAAGCATTTCAAGGTCATTGACAATATTAAGATCATTAGATTGCAATTTAATATGACTAACTATTTCAGAGACTTTCTTGTAGAAATTCGATTTGTGGTCCAACCTATTTTAACGCGCGTTACTCCAGTCAAATGATTATAATCTGATTTATGTTTCAAGACAACGAATAATTGTGGAGTGCGGATGTTTTTTATGTGTTCTTTCATTCTAGAGTACGTAACTGCCTTCTGGTCTGGCCCCACATAAGACGCGTCGCAATTTACTGTTTAGAATTTTAATTGTATTATACATCTCGTGCAAAGTGTGTATTTGATACGTAACACAATAAACCAACTTTTTATTTTCATATTATTTCGTCCGCATTTATGAATAAAAGAAAAAAAAGAACAAAACTATTGAGCACAGTTACATGACACTCTCATTACTCGCAATTTAATAACAACGCGCTTTTTTATAACGAAAACCTTTTGTAAAATAACAAATATTAGTTCAACAGATTTACAGAGAAAGAGAAAGAGTGTGTGTGTGTGTGTGTGTGTAACTCATAAACTCAACAGATATTATCTGAAATATAGTTAACGAAATTCCGATATTCCGAAACAATATATCGCGCACATGCAATATTTCGCTTTATCAACACAAAACATTTTGCTTCTTCATTACCGCTCCAACATCTGAAAAGGTCTCTTGGCAACGGTTTCGCCGGCACCCCAGATATTTCCACGATAACCATGCATTTCCGTCGGAATTACGATACGTCGCAAATTGCCATTCGTCAGCAAGAATGCGCTTTCCTTTTCCCCTCCCTCAGGAAGTGAAAAAGGAAGGACAGCGAGAGACACAAAGAGAGGAAACACATGATAGAGTCGCGAAGAGCTGCCTTCGCAGTGATTCGATCTCTCTCCTCTCTTTCCCCGTCGAGTTACCGCAAGACAGGCCGTTGCCAAAACTTCTTGATTCGCCGTTTCGACGGAACAGAATCGGTGGGAACAATTTACCTCTCGTGCAAGAGAAAAGGAGGGAAAAGCGCGATTTTATCGGATTCCGCGGAATTGCATTCCAGCCACGTAAACGGAAATATCGAGACGAACCTTCGTCCCTTTAGCCGTCGTTCTGGTTACGAGTCGAGGGTGACGCAACAAATCCGCTATTAACGTCTCTTCCCAGATTTGTTTTTGTCCGTTTTATTTTCTTCCCGGTCTTCTAATAATTTTCAACCGATTCGCGCTGCGCGATAATTCGTAAGATTAATAATTAAATTCTGAATCTGTTAGTGCGTGTGGACAATGTGCACCGAATAAACTAGTGTCTTTCAATTATACAATAGTTATACAATAGGAACGTGTTAAATTAAACTTTTTCTTTTTTACATTAATATCAAACCAACAATATGCATGTAACTTTTTTTCCAAATTTATTTAAAATTTAAATGAATAAAATGTATTCGATCCATCTCGTATAATAAACTGCATATATGAAATTGAATTGTCAATAAATTAAAATGCGAAATTTTATCCCGGCTACGCGATATGCGTAAGCGCATAATTCGTTTCCGCGTTCGAAATAGACTATTTACATCGCAAAATTGAGACATTGCAAAACATGTAGTTTCTAGCTCACGAATTGTTTGAGCGTATGACGATAATGTGTGCGCGATAGGTATATACATACATGCGCTTTTATATAGATCATGTACATCATGTTATAATGTTTTTAAAAATTCAGAGTTTGATATTGACGAACCTTTCGCCCATTTTCAATGTTTTCAACGTTTTTTTTTTTTGCGCAGCAATACTTTGCTGCGTATCGATCCACGCGGTGAAATCGAACACCGTTCTTTCTCTTTCAAACGCGAAAAATCTACCCCGCGGCAGTAAAGTATGTATAAAGCTGGAAATACAATTCCGCGCGATGGACCGTCGTCGCCGCGAGCAAGCGCGATTATTCGCTCTCTCGCCGATCAAACTCGCGTGATTACGTTCGCGTTTTGCGGTGCCGATTTCGCTGTTACCTCTTTCTTTCTCTTTGTCGATACGGCATATCGCGGCGACCAATTGGACGTGTGCACCATGGCCGATTTTGCCTTTAATAATGTTTCGCGAATCATCGAGTCGTATTACGGAGCAACGAGAGAGAGAGAGAGAAAAGAATGCTTTTGCATTCCGGTCGGTGAAAACGGGGTTATTTACTTTATGCTGCGCTAGTATAGCGCTCTGTGTTGCTATATTATTCATGTGATTCTATTCTAATCGCCGTAATGCGGTTTTTTATTCTATTGCATGTTACAACCTCGTCGTTTAAAATACTGCCATTTAATTCTGCTCGTCGCTATGTTAAAATACGCGTTGGGCATATTATTGTCCTCAAAATTTATGTATAACTCGCTGTTGAAGGTATAAACAGTTCGTACTTTTCATCTTTATGAAAGAGAAAAGTTTTTTAAGTAGGTAGTTAAATAATAATTGAAAACTCTCCGAAGCTGCAAAAAGCGCACAGTCAACTTTGGATCATGGCAAACTTGAAGTTCGCCCTCAAAGTCAGATACATCGCGGTATCGACCGGAAAATGATTGGAGTTCGGTCGGCCCGGACTTTGAAGATGTCTCGAGCCGTCAATTACATGTATTGCTTCCGAAAGCGTCGATCAATTGCCAATATCCTTCCTTTCCCCGCGCTTTTTAATAAGCAAGGATCTTCCCGAGATCTTTCAATTCGCTCGAGAGAGAGAACGTGAGCAAATCGTAAAGAACGAAATAAACTAGTGAAATCCCGGCAAAGTAAAATAAAAAGTAAACGATATCGCACGAAGTAGGGCAAAAAGAAGCGACCGCGCGGCTGCTAAGGACTGCGAGTAAGGGCGGAATACAAACAGCCGAAGGGACAGGACGAAATTTCGGCCGAAGTTTCCGCGCTCTTTCGCCGCCGTCTATTTTTCTTTCTTCCGTCTTCTTTTTCCCGTCCCGCGCTTCCGTAATTTTCGCCCGTATGTATTTTGTAAATGCGCGACGACGTGCGTCTGATTCTAAACTGGCGCGACTACTCAAGAGAGAAACCCTTTTCCACTCTCAAGTGAGTGAAATAAGTGGGAAACTTTTTTAAGTGCGAAATTTTTTGGACAGGTGTGTTTTGTCCCAACGTACAACAAAACAAACGGAAACATATTTCAAACACGAAGTTCCCAATAATTTCGCGCCACGGGAAACAACAATGTGCGTATTTTAATAGGTGTCATGTCCCATAGAAACGTGTCAAGCGCAGTTTCGATTCTCCCCTTCTCCTCCCGGTGGAAGAACAATCGAACAAATTGGTCCAATTCTCGCGACACGGAAACGGTCAGAAAGCGGTCACGGGCTTGTGTGTAATGGCTGCTCTTGCCCTGTCGAACATGCAAATTTATCGACGCTCAAACACCGAAACGCCCGGAGGTGGACAATTTGTCCATTAGCGATTCTAATTGGTTATAGTTTCGTCGCGGAATATAAAGATTTTTTTTCCTCTCATTTATCTCGGTCTCTCTATTGCTCTCTGTCGCGTGAAAATCACATCATGTATTAAACCAACAAACATTTGGAAATTCGGTAAATAATTTCGATTCAATTCTGACGGAGACGGAATTGCGTTTTCTCTGAAAATAATTGCTCGATTTCAAAAACTATCCAACGTTATATCCGATCGCGTTCTCTCGACAACGTATATAAATATTAGAACTTCTTCGCGCGAGATCGTCTCAATTTCCGCCGATGATGCTCGCGGCGCAATTAAAGTTGGGAAAATTAAGTTTTACAAAATTTAATTATCTCAAACCTTTGAGATTCCCCGGCGAGTCGTCGAAAAAGTAGGTTAGATCCGCGCCGTGTTGCATCCGGGTTTGATTAATCTCGCAGCCGCGCGGACTCGCGATAGCGTTATTATCGTCGCACTTGCCACGAGAGATAACGACGAACGGAACCGGAACCGTCGTCGTCGTTATTATGCGCGCGCGCACGGATCGCAGCGACTATCCCGCGTTTATATCGGACTGAATGCCGCTGATTGAATAAGTGGATCTCACGCGCGCGACTGTGTGCCGTCGTCGTACAGCTTCCTCTTCGTCTCAGACTCACTCCAACGATAATTTACTCTCTCTCGAACCCACCGGGAGCAAACGGAACTTCGCATAACGATGCCCTCCTTCCTCTTCACGCGCGCGCGCGCGCGCGCACGCTCGTCATCTATTTTCTTGTTCCATTTCTGCGTGTCGCGAGGCACGCTTAATTACACAGCCCGTCGGAAACGATATTAACGCTCGTAAGAATTTTGCATGATCGATTTTCCGCTTGGTTTATGAACTGCACCGCTATTCGAAGAAAACCGCAAGAAACCGTCGGGTTTAATATTTGTGACGTAATCAGACTATGTTTGAGGTTTCGTTATTGAACGAGGCTCGTTTCATTTAACGACGAAATCAGGCAGGAATGGAACCGAAAGCGGATATTGCGCGCAATAAGAAATTAAATTAAAAAACGAACAATACAAATATTTTTTTTTTTTTTTTTTTTTTTTTACACATCTTCGGTGAAAGAGACTGGAGGAAATTTTTAAATTAATTTTCAATTATAAATTTCAGAACGCGCAAATGTGAAATTTTGCGTGTCATTCGCAGCAATGGGAAAAGACAATAGGATAAAAAAAAAAAACTGCTAATATATTACATATTAAATATCTCAAACACGATTGTTGAAACCGAAATATCGCAGCAAAATATATGAACCGTGAATTAATAATATTTTCAAAGTTGTGTTTTAAATCAACGACAATTTCCGTGGAAAATTTTATCTTTTGATTTATATATTATTTATCTTCAAAATTTGTTGGATATTTTATTTGGTGTCGCTTTCATTTAAATGTAATTTCATAAGCATATATATATATATATATATATATATATATATATATGTATGCATACGTATATATTCGTCGTAAAATGTTACATTACAGTATTATTAATACATTCGTAATTCACGTTATTATTAATATCGCATATTTCCTCGGACACAACGTGTTTATGCGAAATAACCAATAAACGTGCCGCGCAGGCTAAGTAGTTTGATTATATATTGTCAATAACAATGTAATTCATATTGTCGACCTGGTATCCATTATTGGCGCTGGATATTGTCGACCTAGTATCTCAATTTGTGCCCCCGACCCCGTCAAGTGTCAAAGGTATCGCACGAACACAACCTCGACGCAGCTTTATTGTGCACGCCTCACTGCCGTCGTATCACGCTCGCCTTAATTTCGGAAAATCCGGTTCAGCAGCAGCAGCGGCGGCAGCGGCGATGGCGGAGCGGCGGCGGAGCTCGACCACTGGAGCGTGGCAGCAACGAGCGGCGAGGGCAGCATCACCGGCAGTGAACGATAGACCGCGTTTCGCTGCTATTCGTACGAACGTGTTGGTCGCGCGTTGCGCATAGGGGAATGCCGGTTTACCCGATAATCCGGTAGTTCGCTCCATTGCCCCGCCATAATCCTGTCCAATCCGCGCCATCCCTTGGCTCGCGAGGATCCAATACCTCCGCGGGCGCGTTTCTTCCCTTTCTCAGAAAATCAATTTTGAAGAGAGATTGAGAAACTAATTAAATCTGTATATTTACAAGACAATATTGTCACGTTCACAAAAATTATTTTATAATTAGCAACGTTCGGGGCGTTACTAATTAAAAATTAGGCAAATTACAATTTGGTATTTAAGTGAAACTATCATCGAAAACTTCGCACGATATCAAATTCATTTCCGATAATACGTAGTGACGCTAATTTTGGAGCGATCAAGTGTAACGCGATAGCGGGGAAGAAGTTTCCGCTGACCGTTCGCGCGGTTATCGGAGAGTTGGGACGCATAGTGATCGCGCGCTCGTTCCCGGGGTAATGGACTGCGGACGTGAAATCGATAGGTTGACGATAAATGTCATTGTCTTTTCGAGGAGTGATTCGACGGGATTGCGTCGTTGCTCGGTATATCGCGACGCGCGATTCGGTTCATCTGCTTGTCAGAATGAAGTATCGGACAGCTTTCTCCGTGAAACGAGGAGAGGTGATGGGGAGGGGGAGGAAGCGAATTGCACCTAAATTTCGTCCTGGGATTAGCGCGGATTGCGAATCACGGAACGTGCCACCGCTGCTCGTACATCTGCATCAGGTCGCCCGCGCAACTGGAGCCTAATGATTAATCCGCGCGAATCTATCCAAGAGAAAACCGGTCGCGCGTACGTAAAAGGTTTATATCGCATCTGCGATCTTATTTGCGCGACGCGAGATCTCGTCGCAAAGATAAAATCGCGAATAAAAAATAAATCTTTCTGTATTTCTTTTTTCTTTCAACGTTTTATCACCGTTTTATCTCTGTTTTTATCATCGCGGAGAAAGATTTGTTTCGTCAATGCTTCCACGGCGATTCGAGAGCGAAAAATTGTTTAATCCACATCCTCCAGAATGAATGGATATATTTTGCGCGCGACATGTCGCTTTTGCATGTCGAGTCCCATTAATTAGGGGGCACGATTAACGTATTAACGCAATTACTCGGTTCGTTACACTGCCATATACGCATCGTCGTGCGCGTCGCCAAATTTGTTCACCCTATTTCCGCGCTTTCCGACGAATTTCGAAGCGGCGGCGTGTATTAGTCAGTTATTACGTATGCCATACGCACGATATCATTTATTCATTCCATTATAGGACCACTCAGCCATTATCGATAATGGTTCAGGATGGGCCACGGTTACTTAATTTGCATTTCTACGTATATTACCCAATTATTACGCAGAGATTCGCGCGCGTCGCGCGCTACAAAATGTAAGGGACGTCGTTAAAAAAAATTGAACTCATCTCGGGATCACAAATGTTTTTTTTTTTTTTTTTTCGTACTTCAATAAGGCGAGTTTTATTTACTGCTAATTAAACAGGTATCGATTAAATTCACTTTGGTAAAAGAAAAAAACAAAAAGTAGGTCGCTGATAGACAAATAACTGAAATATTTTTATCTTTCAGGGATTTTCAGTTGTCTCTGAGCACAGAACAAGTTTAATACATGGGGTTGAAACAAGAGTAGAGGATTTTATGGAAACCTTTTTTTTTTTTTATAATTAGAATGAAAAGTATACCTGCATGTATGTACGTGTATACATATGTAGGTATTTGAAGTCAGATTAAGCTTGAAAGGGGATTAAACGGATCGAGAGAGCGACGACGAAGAGGCGAACAGAGGCGAGAAACCCTCGTTGTCTAACCCCCTAAAACTTCTCCCGTTGAATGCGGTCTCGACAATCTCGAATCGCGGATGCCAAGGGTCGGTGAAACCCCGCGCAACGATATATTGTTCGTACAGAGTGTCCAAGCATCCGTAGGACACCCGATATCGCACTTGCCGTGATTCGGCTCGCCTCGTAATTTGAGGTGTGCACGCGTTGGACATTTCCCTTCTGGACATATTACAAACGACCGCGACGTTGATGAAGCACGCGAAGTGTGCATATGAGAAGTGCATTGAACAGAAAATCGCATATACCGATGAGTGGATTAATAGGTCACAAGAATTTTGTTCCATACGAGAGATTAACGCGCACGAATTAATATTAATACATTTTTTTTTAATATATAAAAAAAATACACAGAAAAAAATGGAGTTGGTTTAATTAAAGTTGACGTCACAGGTTTGCTGCAAAATGCAAATAGTTCATTCAATTATATTATATTAATTATATTATATTAATTAATTTAATTACATTATATTATTCAATTATATTAATCGCATATATGCGATTAATTTAATGTCTGTATTCTTAAAGCAACTATCTGCTGTATGTAGTGTGATAATATTGATGTTGCATCAACAGGATATATTTCAATTAAACTGATGCTGTGTTGATTCAACTTCATTTTTTTCCCGTGTACATATATATATCTAATATATATTATCTAATAACAACATATATATCTAATATTATCTATTTCTATATATTATCTAGTATTTATAGATATATAACAACATAAAAATATAAAATACTTTCCGAGCATTCTAAACTCAATTTATAAATAATAATCTTATAGAGGTAAAAAAAAAAAAAAATAAGAAGTCGCTTTCTCGAAAACACTGAAGATCTCAAACGTACATAGATATAATGCATGTATAGAAAAAAAAAGATGGGACATATATGGGAAAAACAAATTTGCTAGAATAGAAAAAAAATTAGATACTATATGGCCAGCAAAAAAAATTTGCCAAGCTTATAGATATTTTTGTTTCGTCGACAAAAATTCAGTAGACTCAACAAATGTTTTTTGTTAATCATATATAACAGCAAAACTTTTTCCCGTGTACTCTTACAAACACTAATATTGATTTTACGATTTCATAGAGAATATTAGCCTCATAAGAGAATTTATTTCACCATCAAATCCTTCGAACACCTTTCGTTAACGTCGGTCAGCCGCGCGCGTCAATACGCTTAGGATCGACGGGATTGCGAGAACAGCTCGAGAGGCGGCAGCAGGTCCATTTGTCGAGCGACGCTGTCTCAAGAGAGCTGAATAATCCGCAAGATGTACGCGGGAGAAGCGAGAGAGCGAGAGAGATATCACGCAACCATGATTACCGATGTCGAGTCGAGTTTGTAGTTCGGGGTGTGTGTGTCGGTGGTTCGAATTACCGGTGTCTGAGAGAGCATGCCCGTAGTAGACATGCGAAGATCGTCGCGTCACTTAGCGAGATCACGCGACTCACCGGCAAGTTTAGCCGAGGACGTGTCTGGACCGGTGACGACGTCGTCGAATGCATGCAAATAACGTCGATGCGCCCCCGCGACAAAGGAGAATATGATATTCCGCTTGCGCCGGGGCTAAAGCTCCTACCACCTGTACCGAGCTTCTCCGGAAACATGCACGTACTTACTCGGCGACAATGTGATTCGGGTTAGGGCCAAGGAATTAGTCCAAGTGCGAAGCAACAATAGAAACTTTGATATACTACTAGTATAAGTTCATGTATCTATTGTAGGCAAATCTCTCTGCAAACTTGAATATTCAAAGTTTTATCGAAATGTGCGAATTAATTTGAAGCATATTGTATCGTTTTTAGAGTGCGACATTCGGTATGAAATATAGAAATACTTAATTTTAAGAAAATCTTCTTTCTGAAAATATATTTTGAAAATATATTCTGAAATTATATTTTGAAAATATATTTTAAAAATATATTTTGAAAATATATCCTAAAAATATATTCTGAAAATATATTTTGAAAATATATTCTGAAAATATATTTTCAAAAAATTTTTTTTAATAAAAAAAATATTAACAAATATTCTGATATCGATTAAACAATAAATATAAACACAAAATTAGAGAGATAAAATAAATTTATTGATAAAAGTTGATAATAAATTCAATAATAAAATAAAATTTAAAATACAAACTTAGAAACACAAACAGCAGATCTCTATCGACAACGAAAAACGGATTTTTTTGCTAGGAAACGAACTATAGAAACGTGTCTGTGTTTCTTTTATGGCTGCCTTACAATGCGGAGATTATCTTGTTTCGGTGTTATATATCCAGCACGGTTTTTTCGAGGTTTTATCGGTCACTTCGTTTCTCCCCGTGTGCGGGCAGGTGACTCTCGCGCACCTCGAAGACAAAGTGCCGAGGGAATTTTTCAGGTTAGCCTCGTTCCGAAAGGCCAGAGCGGAACGACACAACACGGTGCGGGCGAACGGTGCGCAGGTTTTTTTTTCGCTCGATAAACGTATATCAAGATTAAATCCGAGTTTTTCACAGAAATCCCAGAAATCTCGTTACATCGATCTTGTATCTCGTTCTAGCGAGCGCTTAATTAGACGTTGCCGGTTTATTTGCGTGAAGAATACCGTTCATTCGTCACAGAAGAAGAGAAAATATTAATTTTCACGAAAATATATTGCGATGCATTACCGTGTTTTAGATGAGTAACTCTCTATAATGGCGCATACATATAACACGAGATAAAATATTCAAAATTCAAGTATAGAATCTGTTAAAGAGTCAGAAGTTTAAAAGATCTGCACTTAAGAGGATGCTGAACCTTTTCTTGTTTTACCAATCAGACATTACAATGCAACTTTTCTACTGTCTCGTTTCTTGTCTTTCGTTTGTCTCCCCTTTCTTTTATTTAGACTGAGACGGATTACTGTTTATCGTTCTTTCTATCCTTTATTAGATTCTGCTAACGTAGATCAAATCATTCTTTTCTTGATTTCAATTGATGTGGTCTCATTACGTTCTTGATGTGCACTCTAGTGGCGTCTGGTGTCAATTTTTCTGTACAACTTTTACATTTCGAAATTACGTGCAATTATTATTGAGGTTGTTGTAGTTCGAAAAAATATTTTTATTTTTTAAATGTTTTTTTCTTTTGGCAGGCACCGCTTTCTTTTATCATTCTCTTTTATTTTGTAAAGACACTTCTCATACCGTTCAGTAGTTACAACAAATAGTTATTTTTAATAATGTCTCGTCAAGCCACCCCAGCAGCCTCTTAATAATTGAAACAACAATGAAAATATTAATTTCTGACAGATATGCTGAAGATGAAACCGATATATCGAACACGTTATCTCTTCTATGTGACGCGAGTTAATCGACTTCGAATTAACTTCTCGTTAGCTTATCGGCGGAATGACAAGGGAAACGTAGCCCGCATCTTGCCCGAAATACGGTTTTATCGGCTTTCCACACAAATCGGTCTCCCTCGATTTAATGTACTCTCTCCGAGCTATAGACATTCCGGCAGCAAGCTACTTTCGCGAGTAATTCTCCTCTTCTTCCTTTCATTCGTTCACTCTTCCTCTCTCTCTCGCTCTCACTCAATCCTGACTGACTTTCTGACAGAAATCCGAAGATTTCCACGGCATCGATTTCAATCAATCCCTCCCTTCTCGAGAAGTTTCCCATTTACGTCTTGAGAAATTACTGTTTCCCGGGCGTTCATTTGCACCAGGCGAATTTATATTCTCTCGCTGGCGTGCTTATCACGAAGATACGGATCTAGCGAGCGTTATATGAAATCGACAATAGCGTTAATAAAACGTTCTGCGAGAAACCTCCAGTAATTGCGCTACATCGATATTAAATACGATTTTTTTTTTGTCATATTTGTCCTCAAAACTGATCTTGTTCGCAATAATTTTCATGTTATATTTCCGCACGCGTGAGTAAATATCATCTTATTGAATATTATTCTTAATGCGACATAATCTTTAAATTGCAATTAAAAGGACGTTGATATATTTTTTTTTTCACAAATTCTCGACAGAGAATATAATTCAGGACAAACAATCATCGCAAAGTGATGTATGTTTTTTCTTTTTTTTTTTTTCGAAAAACGATCTCTGCTTTTTTTTCCGTCGTTGTCACGATGCAATTTTTTTTCACAAAAGCGCTAGAGCACGTCCGTTAATCGGCGAAAAAGCACGTCGCGGAGTAATTAAGCGAACCGCGCGCGCTGTACAATCCAGTCGTTATATCCGTGAAAATTCGCGTTTTCGTCGCGCCCCGTCGAGTTTAATGATCTATTAAAACCGTGGCAATCGAGTTTTCTCTGAATCTTCGTCTCGATCGATGAATTGACGATGTCCGATATATATCATAACTCATACTTGCGTTTGTTGCGGCAGCAAAAAAAAATTGCACAAGCACAGAGGGGAATCGAAGTTTATTAATTTTTGTTACAAAATCTTTTGGTACAACGAAAGCAGAACTTTGGCACAACAAAAGTCGTTCTAGTGAGTAGTGATCGAGTAGTGAGTAGTCATTAATCAAATTAAACACAAACTCTGGTCTTATACGTGATTGTAGAAATGTTTAATAGTGAACGTTTGTAAAAAGAGGCGCGTGTTACACACATGCTAGTTCGGAGATTTTTCCCCTCCCACTTTTCGCACGAGGTTTCGTAAGGTAACGGACATAAATTGTCAGCCTACCTCGCAGAGACTGTCATGCGACACCTTCACGTGCTCGCTTTCTGCATACAAGGCACACTCGATGGCGCCTCGTAAATTAAAGGGCACAATGGCCGACGTGGAAACGTCGCGGTCTCTCTTCAAACTGGAAACCTGAGGATAAAACGTGAGGATGATCGAGAGGATTGCCGGCAAGAGATGGCGGAAAACAAAGGAAGATAAATCGACATCTGAGATACTCTTGCGAAATAAATTGAAAATAAAGCAAATAGACGTTAAATTCATTTAAAGTGATATATTTTTAATTACTGTGTATATTTTGTGTAAAAATCAAATCAAATAAAAAACAAATTTGACGTGCATGAATATTATGTATAAAAAAAAGCGCGAATATAATTCTAAACATTGTGTTGTGTGTTTTAAGGTGTTAAATAATTTAGTAGCGCGCTATCAGTGTTTGAAAAACTGTGCTGCTCTTCTTGGCCCATTTGAATCCGCGGTGCGCAGCGTTGCCAGCGAAGGAGAAACGAGAGTGAAGTGCAGCTAAGAGGCTTAAACATGGGAGGCTCGTTAGAAACAAGTGGCGCCGATTAAAAACGCCGACCCCACCAAGATACATCGACAAACGCGCAGCGGTGCTTTCGACCAAGCTGCCTTTCTTTCCTCTCTTTTCTTCTTTGCGAGAGACTTTTTCTTGCCGCCCTTTTTATTATTTGACTCCCCGCAAAACGCGCAGAGATTTTAGAGACATTATATACATAGAAAATGTTTCTCTTGCAAAATTGTATCTTATATCTCGTTGAAGAAATCGTATATAATAATAAAAACAATTAAATTTTTCCTCTGAAACTACAAACCGAGGCAATTTATATGAGAAAGCATGTTTTTGTTTTTAAGACGTGATAAAAATATATTTTTATTAAAGAAATTTCATTTTAATTCGAAGAAATATTATTTTTTAATATTTGCTCAAAAAATACAAGATTTTTTTCGCAATATCCGTATTTTTCTTAGATTAATATAATAGCTGCGGATAAACCGACTTATAAAAAATATATATGTATTTATCTTTCCCGAGAAATATAATCGCATCATTGTGTTTCGTTCACCCCAAATTTTACACCACATCGATTTACCTCTTTGCTCGTAATAATAATATCCAATAATATCACGCGATTACTCGCGTGCGATGAAGCGGGATATGCGCGCGCGCGCCTATACTTTCCCCCGGCGTGTTTTGCATAATTCGAGTGGAGAAATGGAATCCGCAGCGTGCCAGAAAAGCGTACGGCATATAGAACGTTCTGATTAAGGCTAACGATACGTCCGCCAGTCGCGACATAATAACGTAATATGTAATAATATTAAAGCGACTATGCGAGCGCGTGCGTTGCGCGAGATTACTTGGCATCTCGCGTTTATATCCTTGGGGAACGACACGGGGTGCGATAAGCGTTTCGTACCGTAACTCTTCCTCTACAATATTAAGTACGAACTATATTAACCTCGTAATGTAAATACACCATTGATTTTCGCATAAACTTTTCTCTAACTCAAAGATTTTAAAATTTATAATATATACTTTACGCATGTAGATTGTCTGAAAAATGTTGACACGGCCGAAGCGTAATGATAGATTGGATCAATCTGTACAGAAAAGTCATGTATTATTTTGCATAATTTACAATATTTATTAATATTTATAATTATTTATTACTACTTATTTAGTTATTAATTAATTAATCTTCGAAATTCGAACTCTGTACAGGCGTATATGATTTTCATTTTGTATTGCTGATTAGCTGATCGCTGTGTTATATGCCGTTTGTTTGCTCCGCCTCTCGTTGCTAGAAGATTGCATGAGACTATTTTTTTTTACAACTAAAAATTTATATTCGCTTCCTATGCGCTCATTGGCTCATATCAATTACTTAATAGCTCAATGAATGACCGGCCCGAGTGGTCTTGCGGTTTAAGCATGAGAACCGCGAGTGGGAGGTTCCGAGTTCGAATCCACATGGTCGGGTTTTTCTGGGCCGGTCTCTATCAAGTCGAGGTTGTCGATTGAAAAGCGAACTGAATCGGCCCTCTAATCAGAGAGCTCTCAAGAATTGAGCAGGGCACCTTGTTGTTGTGCCCTTTGAAAGAAAAATCATTCACAGACGAAAAAACCACTAGACAGTCAACGGCATCGGGATTCAGGGAGGCAACGGAAGAACCACTTGATTAATTTTCCCACGCATCTCTGTATAAAAAATGTAATTATTCGAAAAATAAGATGTCACGACATTCTCTCCGGAGGATGGACGGAGAAGGAGCTCAATATTGCGAATTTTACAAAATGGCACATAACTTCTCCGCTCAAATTGATCCAATCTATTCTTACACTTTGGTTGCGTCAAAATGTTTCAGGCACATGTCACCCTGCATGCGTTACGCATGTTTCGAAAAGGAGTTACACACAGTAAGATCTAAAACTTCCATGTCTAAGAGAAAAATCTTCAAAAGAATATAAAAATTCAACGTTTTAAATTACGTTTTTATTTTTTATTAAAAGTCGGTGTGTATTTCAATATATTCTTTTTCTTGAAAATACCTTTCGGGATGGAAGTTCTTTGACTCTTATTACGTAACATAGCCATGTAAAACGTTATTTATATGTCGACGGAAAATTTGCTATAAAAAATGTAAAAAAACTCGAAGAACTATATCTTTTTCTTAAAAATATATGTATTCAAAATCGCTTCTACGGTATTGTATATTGTTGCGATTCTTATAACCGCACGAGATGGTTATCGTCATAGTTGAGATTTTCCTCTCGAAGTCGAGTAACGAGCTGAAGTGAACTGGTGCAAACCTTCGGAGACCAACGCGACTCCGCTTGCGGTTTTCCTCGACGCTGCACCAACATAAATTCCAAACCTATAGCTGCCGGCAGTAAATCCATCCCCGGGGATCGATCAACGGTGCAATCGCAATAAAAGGTTATTGTTGCATACCGAGAGAGTTGCGGAGACGAACTGCCGCCGTTTGCGTCGCCGTTGAAAATTGGTGAACGCGCTTCCGTGTGCTCTCGCGCGTCTATTAAAAAATAAATATCAAACAAAACACGATCTCTCAACCCTTTTTTACAGAATTGTTTTGCCATATCTTATTTGTAGCACAACAGCACGTTTTAATTAAGGGAATGCGAGCGCGTTCTCTTTTTTTTTTCTCTCCCGGTGCGGAGAAAAAACCCTCATTACAGAATTATGCAGAATCCTGGCGGCGGCGGCGGCGACGGCGGCGGGCGGGGAAACAAACAAAGAAACTCAATAGTTCGATACGAGACGAAGAACGCGCGTTTCCGAACGCGGAAGCAATCAGCATGAAAGCTTATTGTCGTTTCTCCGGCGAAGACAATAGCGGATCCCGCGATTACGGGGACTTAGGCGGCACGCGGTAAATTCACACGGGATCGTATCGTCACGAGCCATTACGTTATTATTATTACAACGCCGCGCAGTTTGTTCGTATTACCTTAATGGCACCGCGACGGTCGTATCTCTT
Source organism: Pseudomyrmex pallidus (assembly GCA_014825455.1). Taxonomy (NCBI): domain Eukaryota; kingdom Metazoa; phylum Arthropoda; class Insecta; order Hymenoptera; family Formicidae; genus Pseudomyrmex; species Pseudomyrmex pallidus. Next base: position 20,808 of record QVNV01018802.1, read on the forward strand.
CCCTCTTCGGAGCTCTTCTATATGTCCCATATGGTGTAACGCGATAGATACCGGTCGCTATATACACGATACCGCGGTAAACACAGAAGTTACGTCAACGGGCGCAATAACGTCACCTCTACACTCGGAGGTAAACCACTTCCCGAGCAATGAATAGCGTTTTAACTCCGAAGATTTAAAAATTTGAATTAACTTTACTGCTTATTTTTTACCCAATTGTTTTTGTTTTATGCAAGAAAAGTACCCAAGACGTTCCGAAAATAAGATGTTTCTCGACAAACTCGAAATCATTTTCATGATAAATTTTCTCTCAAAATTTATCTCTCAAAATCGCCTTGACTTCGGATTGATAAGTCACAGGAAAAAAAAACTTATATGGTGAACTTGAACATGTGTACAATAGACATCCTGCATCCGGGAACAACATCTCTCATTGTGTGCAAGATAAAGGAAGTACAGCGGTCGTATAACGCGCGCGCACGCCGCGCGCTTTTATCTCGCGGTGCGCGCGCGATATCGCAGCGGTTTCAGGAACAGCGGGAAAAGGTCTCTCTCTCTCTTTCTCTCTTAGTGTCTCTCCGTCTGCAGCGTCTCGGGGATGCATGTATTCGCGCGTCCCGCGCGCGTAGTACCATGCATGCAGTCCTCCGCGCGCGTCCTGCGACCTACATCAACACAGCGAGCGCGAGTACAGCGAGAGCGAGGATACATTATTACTGCCATCGGAAAGCGAAGCTCTCTCCGATGCGATGGTAGTGCGACGGCCGGAGGGTGTTTCAGGGTCGGTTGCCATGGCGATACGCTGGGACCGCTACCACGGGGGTGCAGCCTGGAATATCCACCCTCTTGCCTCTTTTCCGCGATTCCCTCTCCTTCCTCCCTCAACCATCTCCCCCTTCCTCCCTCTCACTGTTTCTCCCACCCTCCCACCGTTCGCGTTTTTCTCCCCCATATACATACGTATTCACTCGGCCGTTCCTCCCTGCCCCTCTCTCTCGCCCATCCTCACCACCCACCCACACCAGTCCTTTCGCCTCTTTTGTTCCCAGGCTGACTCCCTTCCTAACGGAGGCAACGGTGGTCGGCTGGCCTTTCACTCTCTTCCTTTCTCTTCCTTTTCCGTCGTCTAATCGCGCAACGTCCACCCCCGCGGTTTTATTCCGTCACGGCGAGTTTAATCCCGAACGCGCTCTCTCCGCGTCGCGCGCTCCGTTATATAGCGTCGCTTCCTCTCTACCCTCTACGCGTTATTGTTGAGCGCGATAACGATCGATAGCGAGCGTAATAACAGCTCGCGGAAACGTGACTATCACGCCGACGAAATTTTGCGGCGGTCCGAACGTGTCTGACGCGGATCGCGCCAATCGCGGTTCGCAAGTTTGAACAACTAACCTCGTTAGTATTACCCTATACGCGCTACCGCGTTGTAATGCGGCGCCCCAAAAGAAAACCGTCGATATATTACTCGTTACCAATATTGGTAGGCGAATATCGATGAAGATGTAATCATAAGAAATTGGAAACTCTATATGCCCTGTTATGTAAAGTTTTATAAAAAAAAAAAAAAACATGAAAGAAAAACATGTAAAATTTTGTAAAATATTTTTCTATTCGATTTTTAAGAAAACTTTGCAATATTATATTTGATATATATATTTTTTTATTGTTAAAATATTTTAATTATATAAGTCTCTCGCCGGAATAAAACAAAGTTTTATTTTTTTTTTAAGTACCGTCTGTGAGAATAGACGTTGTTCTCGCTCTATATTGTGTCCATATATATCCACTCGCACACACACACACACACACACACATAATCATATATATCTATCGGCCAAAGCGAGATAAAGACATACAGAGCCATAATGAGCGCTCTGGATTCCCGGACGCTTGTTAAAAAGCAATTACTCTCTCCGTCCGCTCGCGAAGAGCCATTCGCGAAGCGACTACTTTTGCACGAAAATCGCTCGCTTTGCGCTGCCGCTAATTTGAATTACTCGTCGCCGCTCGGCCGACTCTCAAAGACCGCGGAAAACTCGTTTGTCGCGGACGATTCGCGCGCGTTTATATTCCCGCGCGGCGCGAAAATTTTTTTCCCCCGTAAACGCGAAAGGAGAGAAACGAAGAGTGAAAGGAGCAGCGGCAAAGAAGAAGAAAAGAAAAGAGCGCGAGTCGCGTCGTGGGAGTAAAATGTCACCGAAGATACACGGTCGACGACGACGACGACGCTGTCGCGAGTAAATTGTAACCGCATCGTTTCTTGCGAGTGCACATGACTGCGAACGTACTGTGCGCGCTCGATGACAAAGTGCATCGCCGTGCACTTTGCATGTGCATAAATACGCCGCGAGAAAGAGCGCGCACAACGGGCGGATAATTTTATTTCGCCCGCCACTTTTAACGGAGAGGCGACGATGACGCATATTTTTGAATATCGGTTTTTTCTTTTCCGGTGTCATTTTTGTGCCGCTCGCCTATTTACGGAACAATTTCATAAGCGTGCGCTTTTAATAGCGATATTAAATTCAATTATTTAGCGCAGAGCAAAGATTCCTCGTATAGAAGGATGTATTCCCTTTGGATACCCCCCCGCTGTTTTTCTCAACGGATCCCTTGGGGCAATTTCATCGGACTCGCTAATTAACTTTTAACAGGAACAAATAGATGACGCGCAGGTGAGTTATAAACCGAGCGAGCCCGTTAATTTTTTTTTTTTTTTTTTTTTTTTTTT
>QVNV01018803.1:0-28175 GCA_014825455.1 Pseudomyrmex pallidus
CACCGACTTAACCAGTAGCCGAATATTTTCGTCCCGAGTTGGGGAATTCAGTGTTACCATCGATGGAGCAAAAAAAAAATTTTTTATAGTTTTTTATGTTTGTTGCGTGAGCGTTTAATCTGAAAGACCCTGTATATAATAGTGAAGAGAAATAGTGTAGTATATAATAGTGAAGAGAAATAAAATACTTTTATCGTAATTCTTCTGTGAATTTCCGGTTGACTTTGAACTTCTGGATTTTCTATATCTAAACTTTTTCTTTTGTGCTTCCTCTTTCTTTGTTTGACTCCAGTTATTGGATCCGGAGAATATCTCTTGTGTTTTTCCCTAAAAATATAAAATTTACATGAATTTATATGTGTGCGAGTTAACAGTAAATTAGATTGTCTTGTTTAGATCATTTTATGCACCTCCTTCTTTTCTTTCCACTTCTTTGAGGAACAGATTCTGTCCCATCTGCTGAAGCTACCATGTATTCTGGAGAACCTTCTCTTACAGTTATATTATTAATTGATTGTGGATTGTACATTGATTCAGCTGTTTGTGCAAGTTCTGTCGATGGTTGTGGACCCATTGGTTTGATAGTTAACTGCGGATATAAAAATATAGTTATATACACGTTCATATCACCAAGTATATCTTTTTTTTATTTTTATTTGTGAGATAAATACTTTTGGAGTGGTATGTATATCAGGCGTAGTAACGTTTAGTACACTATTGGTGGAATTCTTCAATGTAGCAGGCATGCTTGGTGTTGTTTGTACGTCTTGCATCGGTGTAGGAGTTGAAATAGCGTCATCCTTACAGTGTCTCAATTTACGAGGTGCCGACGTGTCCACACGTTCCACCTCCGATTCTGAAGATTCCTTGTCGCACTCTGAACATTGCCTAAAAATCGATAATTAGATTAAGAGAAAGAAGAAACATGATCTAATAAATATTAGAAAAGCTCTTCACATATTACCATCCCATTTGTCTGGTTTTCTTAGGCATTCGCGAAAGAGGTGGGCTCAAGCAGAACAAATGATAATGCAAATGACACGTGTCGCACTTTGCTAGAAGATGTTGATTCGTTGATCGTCTGCAAATGCCGCACTGGTGTCGTAAAGTCGTGAGCTCGCTTTTGTGATTTATTTCTTGCGCCTGGCTACTCAATACCCTACCCTCGCGCACACCATCAACGCCTTTACCCACAGGCAACGGAAATCCGACGCCCATTTTCAATGCGGCTGCCGTGGGAACACCTAATCCCGTACCTGCAAAAACACATTTGTGTACCATTTTTCCAAGATTTAAAGTAATACAATGTAATTTACCGAGCATAGGTGTTATTCTTGGCTTCGCTAGATCGGCGATTGATGGCAAATGTTTCGTGTAACCAGCAGTCTTAAGAACTTGATGATACAGCTCGATCTTTTCCTTCAGTGTCACGTTAATTCTTATCTGCTCTTCATTATCTTTCATCACTTCGTCATATTTTCTGTCCAGTCTCTGTTGTTCGTTCAGTAGTTGCGAGTTGATATCGAGAAGTTCTTGTAATCGTCTTTTCATGGACGTTACGCGCAAGTTGCGATCCAAATAATAGCCAATAAATTCTACGCTGAAAGCGGGAGCAATATGCCATTTTTTTCGAACATCTACCAATGCCACTAACTGAGATTCTTGCGCTTCTAATGCGGCTGTATCTACGCCCATCAATTCGGCTTTTCTTGCCAATTGACGGCAAGCAGAAGCCGACGTAGTTAATAAACGTGGCATTTTTTGTGTGGGTACTGCAATTAATAGAATATGAAGTATATATGATGTAAAAAAAAGAAACATCTGAGAAGAAAAACTTAATTTACCCCATGGTGGTGGTCGGGACGCTTTGTGAGCGAGATATTTGTGTCTGTGTTTCGCCAACTTTCTTTGAATTCTTTCTTGTTCTTCCGTGTTTAAGTTATTGGGTTGCTTCAACAACTGTTGTCGATATTGCGCACGCAGTTGTAAAGCTAACCAGTTACGTCTACGCTTACGAACAAGAGATTTGTCAGAATGCAATTTACAATGCGCATAGAACGGATCTGCTTGATCAACTTCTTCACTATGTGGTTCTGACAGTAAACCTTCTCTTTGCGCGCTGCAAAGATAGTTTTTATTTTTATTTTTCACAAACAAATGATACAAAAACTGATATTTAAATCTGAAACAAAATTATTACCATGTTACGTGAAAATATGTATGACACATTCCGGCGTCGCACTCGATGCATACGCCTGTGCGAGCATAACTCGAATCCTCGCACAAAGAACACGTTCTTGCACCCCATTTGGTGTACGCCATTTCAAATAATGTTACACTCGACAAACGATCAACCTACACACACACATGTAGGTGTACACACATTTAATAATTTCATTTAATTTATTGAGTTTGTACAAACGTAACTCAATTATTAAATTAAGTGAAATTATAATAAACGGTGCAATTACTTACTTCACCAAAAGCAACACCGGGTATATAGAGAGAACACACCAAATGAACCCATTTCCCAACATCAGTTTCTTTAAAAATTCCTCCTTGATTAGGACAAAGTTCGCACGATGGATTTTCAACGCCTGCACTGCATGCTTCGCAAAACCAAGGCGCTGATTGGCATAAAGAATCAGTACTTGAGAAACTCTCTACGTCTGATACGCCATAACAACCTAAAATTGAACGTTTGTTTATAAATTTGTATGGTAGAAAAATGATGACAAACAAAACTAAAGTTTTAATTTATACCTTCGTGAACACTAGCTCCACAACCATCACATTCAACGATTTCGTTTATATCATCGCTTCTGTCTCCTAAGCAACCACAACAGATTAGCATTTTATTCAATTTTTCATCAAGAGGTGCGCCCTTTAAAGTTTGCTGGCGAGCTTGTTCAATTACATCTCCCACAGTTAAGCCAGCATTATCTTTTCCTCTCAACAATGGATCTTCCAAAGAGTCGTCAGATTCTTCAGACACATTTTCCTCTTCTTTTATAAAAACAAATGATTAACATTAAATTTGAGACTTCATATATCTGAGCTACATTATCATTGTCAAATTTAAGTTGTAATTCACCTTTTTCAACATTATTAGAATCTACCGAATCGTCATCATCATCAGATTCTTCGCAATGATCTTCAATTCTAAAGTCACTATCATCTGAGCTTTCTCCCAAGTCGAAGTCAAGCAGGGACTGTTGTGCAGATTCAACCGGTTTCACTCTTCTCTTTTTGGGGTCCCTCTCAACTGCAAATAATAAAATGTGCTTAATTTTTCTTAGACAACTACAGATATATGTCCGTGTATCTTATAAAACTCCTTATTTTTGTGTTTTACTGTACTAAATTTCTAATTAAAACTAATGTAGAAGTAATTTCAGGTTATGTCTGCATTTAATTTTGGACCTACATGTGTTACTCATATTTTTGTATATCTTTGAAAACTAATAAAACTAAAAATGTTTCTTTTCCTGTTGCACGAGAAACTATCACTGTCTTTCTGTAGCTTTCATCAATGTTGAACACATCACCATAGATATTTGTAAAATGTCTTCCATCACATCAAGCACATCACCAGACATCACTTACAACACACATAGGTACATAGCCACATACATTCGTACGTACACACACACACACACCACACAAATGTGTATTACTGAGGATATGTCAGGTTAATATTATGTAAACAAAATTGCAGTCATAAAATAATTATAGTTATCATCATGCATTCACATGTAAAGGACAAATTAGCAGGTTATAATCAAAATGCAGATACTAATGTACATTTATTAATAAATTAATAATAATAAAGCAATAATAGAAAGTATTAAATTTTGCATATATAAATGAGCAAAATGGTAAATCAGTAGTACAGAGGAATTATTAGAGGAATACAACTGATATTAGTAGTTCATATAAAGAGTAACTCTCACAATACATAAAAGCATTAAATAAATAGTAAATTAAATAATATACAATATATTGTTTATAAAATTCTGTGTGTGTACATTTCATCATAATATAAGAACCATAATAAAGATATTGAATTTATGTAATGACATAAATTAATATAAAAAATATAATAATAAGGTATGTATATGTTGAGAAATTTTTACTTTAAAATATAGAGATTATATAGAGACTACATACATAATATTAAATCACAAATTATATAATATTGGAAATAATATTTAATATTTGTTATGTGTATATACAAGAAATATATATGCACATATTTTCAAAATTATATATATTTTATTTGCTTGTATTTTAAGGTTTATTGGTAGTTTTGAAAATTTTGTTGCAGTAGCAATGTTAAGAATTTTCTGTGTAACATGTGTGAATTGTTTGCAAATTTTGTTTTGCCACTTACTCATCGTTTTGTACAAAAATCCGACGTCGTCTTCTTGAGACATTTTTTGACCGCTGTACAAATCTCACGTGTGCACATATATATATCGCGTCACATGTGTGTACGTAGAAAGATACAGATTAAAATGCTTCTCTTATATCGGACGGATATCAGGCACGAGTCTTTGCGCATTTATTGCCAACGAGAATTCACTGTACCGAGTGAATATCAAGTTGGCAAGAGAAATAGCGTTCCTCAGCGAGAAAGAGAATTATTTTATCACCTGGTATTGTCCTGTCTACAATTTGGTGGATACGACGATGCGGCGCTGATACGCCATGATGCGTTTGTTCGCGAATCCTTCCGCGGGAAGTTTGAGCCTTGACGAATGCGGCAAAACAATCTTGTAAAACTATCCACGTGCGGAGAAATTAAATTCCAAAGTAATTGGAATTAAATTACAAAGTGATATCCGCAAAAATGGGTTTTTATCGATTTTTATCGTCGCGAGAAGAATGACGCATTGTTTCTCACGAAGAATATATCAATTGAGAGAATATCAATTGATTTTTCTACGAGATTCATTGCACATTTATATTATTTTTTCGCATTATACAAAAATATCGCACAAAAATATTACTGTTTTTCACAGTGATATAAATAATTTTTATCGCGTCGCGTCGTGTTGTTGTTATTTATTAATTATTACTCGTTCATATGCAATGAGAAAACGCAGTTGTTGACATTATAAATTTAATCCATGCTGCATATTGCATATTGTATTTAATATTAGAGATTGTATTTTTTAAATGTGATATACATACGGGTAGGTTAGTGAATAATCGTAAAATATATTTATAGGATACGCAAATATTGGAAATTTTTTCTCTATCTTCCTCTGTATTTTACTCCCAGGCAACGTTATTTTTCGATTCCATTTTGATGAACATAAATCTCGGGAAATTTATAGTAAAACTGTAGAAACATTGCATATAACTGACATAAATAATTTAAATCCTTTGCACTGGAAGAGTATAAGGAAAATCATATTTCATATTTATTGTAAATAATAATTTGCTTGAATATATTTTCTCTCTCTCTCTCTCTCTCTCTTGGTCTCATTAAGTCTCGAGGCACTGAGAACCTTAGATCTGAATGCCGCGCTCGATCGTGTCTGGGGCGTTCCCCGTAATTTCCGCAGTAGAGTAAAACATTGATGCGCGGCGTGAATGCGTGGAGCGTAGATTTCGTATACGGGGCGCACGTTAACTCGACATGAAGCATTCATAAGCAGACCGGAATCCTGCGGACCGGCGCGGATCGAGGCCACACGCTTCTCGTCCCCGGCGCCGTGGCGACGACAAAGCGTCTAATCCGCATGCCGATTTCCGGCCCGGTAGTTCAGGGACGCCCAGACTCCGTCGAATACATCCGTCTTAACGATCGTGGATTATTGAATGCAAATTGATTATCGAATTTCTCGGACTTGCCCGTAGTATCTCTCCCGGATTTGCGGGATATATCCCCGACGACGATATTCACGGCCGTTAACGGATCGTTTGGAAGTAATCGCTCCTTCGTCGGGAGTTTCCCGGTGGTCGCGAGAAAGCGAAGCGTAATTTTATTACCGTCAAGGCTGTTATGAGGGCAAGGCACACATATATTCGGGCGTGTTGGGGTCAACCTAGGAAGTAATTGCTCCCTCATTAGATTTCCAAGAAGGTGAAATGCGATTTTATCGTCATATATACGTAATACACCGCCGAGGCGAGGCTGTGCGCGAGTTATAGGGTGTAACGAATCGTTTGGAAATAATCGACCCTTCATCAAGTTACCGAAATAGGGAAAATCACTTTCGCAAGGAGAATTTGTTTCCGAGTAATATAAATCGAACGGTAAATTAAAGGAGGCCAGAAACTTTGCGAAAATAATTGCGCCCGAGTCAAAATTGTTATATTTTTATATTTCTCACTCGCGTTACACGTATTACCTATTTTAATTTGGCCAAACGCTCTTTGCCAGCTATTTAAGTCTCGATTTCTAAGATATTAAAAATCTTACAATTTTCTTACACATATCTTCAAAATTTACCACCTTATATTTTTACAAATAAATGTAAACGACAAAAGACAGACGCGTGTAATATCATATCCATACAAATGATATAAATAATAATATAAATAAAAAATATATATATGTACACATTTATACGTGTGTCTATGTACAGATATCTTTGAGCACACGTTGCGATGTGCCCGAACGATCTCGTAAAACCAGGTACATTCGATTTCATTGCGAGAACCTCGAGTGAAGCGATCCTAGATTGAAATTGATGTTGGCCCAGAACTGGTGACAGTCTCTCTGTGATACAACGTTTCGCCGACACGATCGAACGTATATACCGCACACATGTATACCCTCTACCCTACATGTATCCGCGCGCATTGCCGCAGAATGGCGACCACGACCAGGTACCGGAAGTTATGAATGTTTCATGGGAAGAGCACCTTCCGCAGTTTTGCCAGTTGGTTCTCACGTGAGATTTCGACACTCGATTAGAAGCGTCGAACGTTGCGGGGACGAATGGTCGAATTTTACAGAGACGTCAAAAGAGATTTCTCTCCCGTGACTTGTAACTTACGCGACAGATACAGCAACGTTAAAAGCGTTGATTCTGCATCCTACTTAGCATTGTTCGTTCGATAATATTCGAGGATAAAAAAATTCAGTTATCTAATATTCACCAAAAAAAATATATACCCATCATGTGTAAAGTAAACGCGACGTTTTTTTTCGTGCGACGACAGGTGCGGTAATCGCGCGTGTGCTCGTCCGAATAATTATGTCTAATGGAGCATATTTCCTCGGCTTGTTTGCTTCCGCACCTCCGAGCTGACGCCGTGTCGCTTTGCAATAATTATCGACTGCGAGGAGGCCTACGAGGAGAGAGAATAAACGCGTTCATTGTGTGTTGCTCAAACGCACGTTCGGTAGAGTCGAATCGCGCGTACAACAAAAGACGATATAATAAGATGCACCGCGGCAGCGTTTGCCCGTTGCAGCTGCTCGCAATGGCTAATTGCCTGTGCCTCTCTGAAAATTATAATTGGACTGCGCGCAATCAGCGACGACTACGCCTGGAATTCTTGACGAAGGCCGTTTTAACAAACGCGTCGCCAGCGAAGTGAAAAAGAATAGCCCAAGTCCGTTTGAAGAACAAACCGCGCTGTCTGTTAACTTCGATAATAGCGAAGTTGTCTTGTCATTTTCAAATATCGTCGTTTCGAAGAAACGCGTTTGCGAACGTGTCGTTAATATATAAACGTCTTAGTGACCATTTATTTAGAAATTTATTAGATATGCAAATATTAATTATAACAATTTTCAACGTTTTAAGTATTCTTATATTTGCAATTAATAATTTTTAACTTTCTACATACAGTATGTTTGAAACTTTTGACACAGCCGAAGGTGGACTCGGTCATTTGTTTCGGACACTCTGTGTCATAAATATTTCATTGCAACTATTTTTCCAACAAATGTGTTCAGCCAATGGCACTTGCCCGGTCATTGGGGGCATTTACCTTGTGGCTTCTCGTTTTATTTTTATTTATTGAAAAATATTCGTCGCAAAATATTAGTCGTTCGATATAAATATACGTTGCGCTGTGTGTTTGTTGTTGTGTTTGTGTTTATATTTATTTAAAGCGATATGACGTTTCAACAAACGTCAAAATACGTCGATAATACGTTTATCGACCTATTCATCTTCCGCTAATACCGCGGTAGGAAATCGGAAGCCTGACCGAGTGCATATTGTATAAAGTGAACGCGAAAAGCACGTAACAATTATTATCTGACACTGCCGACAAAGTAACGCGCTAACACGCGTTTGTCGCTGACAGGAAAGGGCCGTAATCCGAACTGAGGAAAGTTGTCAGTGTCGTGCGCTAATTATAAGTTGGTTAATTGCGAAGTGGACTCTCTCGCTCTACGCGAGGTCATACGTGTCAGATCGAGTGGCTGGAGGAAGTCAAACTCCGAGATCAGCGATCGAGGATCGCGATTTTTTTCTATTACAGATCAAAGGTTTACGCGCGTTACTTACGCGCGTAAAAATTACGCGTTTTTTTGACCAAGTTATTACGTCCCGGATCGTTGCGTTAGAAACAATGTCGGTAACTTCCGACGATGGTTTGCAACTAGCGCCTTTGATCTTTCAACGGCCGTGCACTGGCCAGCTTCGTACCAGGAGGAAAGTATGGGAGTTTACGTAGGAGGTCCCTCCAGATTCCGTTCACCACTTGATATTTTCTCTCCCGTGGTATTTTACGCACTATTAGAGTCTGGCCAAGAAGAAAAAAAGTGAATTTCTTGCTACCGTAATAAGAGTAGACGGTACTGCCAGCAACTCGATCCCGAGCATTCGACCCCGAATGTTTGACAGCGGTAAATAACCTGATCTCTCGGTGAAGTCAACGCCTAGGGGCGAGAGAACTTGAAGTAAGAGGCCTGGATGATATAGCCTGGAGAAATTAAATAACTTGAAAAAACTATCATCCAGCATCGTAGTAGCGGCAGCTCCGACGTTAGAATGCGGAAGTTCGGTAAACGAGTAGCAAATTTTGAAAAAATATTGATTCATCAATAAAAAAAGAACAAATACCGAAGAGCCGAGCATTATGCGGATGCGGAATACATTGCGGAAATTTAAACTAGAATTCGAATTAAATTTAATTCGAAAAAATCTTTATCGAATGCTTTGCGTAATAACTGCTTTATACCCCTATAAGTTAAAAAAAAATCATTGTGGCTTTTACTAGCCACACTTTTTGATATTTTAATACTAGAGTGCGATTTTTATACAATTTGTATATTTACGGTAAAACAAATATATACAAATATTGATTAAAAAAATCTGATATTTTAAAATCTAAATGTTTTCGAATGGGTCTCTCGTACTGTGCGCGAAAAAACAAAACAAAACAAAAATAAAAACAACATCGCGTAATCGTGAATATTAAAACTCTAATAATTAAAACGTGTGATTGTGAGAGGATTTTGGTTAGTTTTTTTGTCCAAATTTGTTTGCGAATCAACGATTTGTTCCAGTTAGATCACAAAGGCTGATACGATGCTGCGAAAAAAAAAACAGTGACTGTGTTGTTTTTTGTGTTTTTTTTTTTTGCAATGTCGGTCGAACGCTCCCTTTGAGATAAACGAATTGAAAAATGATTTTTTGACGCGTAGGTCCTTTGTCTTCGCCGATTAAAATATTTCAAATAGACAGGGGCAATGTGGTTTCTGGCCTGTTAGAACGTTGCGCATGCAAACACGACGCTACAGGCGACATCGTTTGAATGCGCCACAGTTTCAATAGGCGCCTATCGAAACGGAATTTATAGTTTTTAGTGTGGTGCGTGATGGATAACTTTTCAAACCGCAAAACACAGGCTTTTGAGCAATTCTCGCAACATGCCCAATAGAAGAGTACCGATTTCAGCGATAAAATCCTGTCACACATAGCTGTGTATATTCAATAAACATTATGTTATCCCGTTTTTCTCAATATTTATGTAATAACATTCAAAAAACAAGATTGGATATCAATTTTTTGCGCGACGGAAATACGAATCGACAGACTTTTTTTCTATTTTTTTTTTTTTTTTATAGAGATTCTCGTCTTTTATATCTTTAAAAATATAACGTACCTCAGTTTCGTGCCTGTTCGCGAAAGAGAACCGATAAACTTGTGTGCCAAATATTAATGACAATTGCAATGATAATTGTACATATTAAGTATAAAAGAAAAATGAAGTGTTAGAAACAATACGATACTGCGAAAATAAAACGGTAATCTCTTCTTTTTGTTTCGGCATAGAGGAAAGAAACATTTATAATATCTCTTTGCCGTAACGACATATCCTATCAATAGCGTTGCAAAAAAAGAGATTTGCTACGAGTATTTCGAAACGTTATGTCGATGAGAAACTTTTTAGACCAAAAGGATTCAACAAAGCGCCGCGCTATTCGATATTCCACACAAAAGCCTACGTCCGATACGAAACAACGCCATTAAAGTGATGGCGGCGAAACGAAATGAGAATAATCGAGAAGCTCATTCTACGCTTTCGTATCCACTCGATCGGAATGTCGATGAAGAACTTTTGATTTAAAGGGCCGACGCTCTCGAATGGACGCGTCGTCGCGCGAGTCCGCGCCGCTGCAAATCGTAACAGAGTAAAAAGATTTTTCCGCGTTACATTGTGTAAAATAATTTGTGACTTTCGCGCAAAACGATATGCGATTTTACACAAGTATCTTTGACGGGAATAACGTTTCCAATCAATAAGATTATATTCAATATAAATTTAAAAAAACGAAGTAAAGTGAGACAGATTATTTTTAATATCTTGACAATGTGTTTGATATTTGCAAATGTTTTGTAAAAAGTATATGAGAAATTTTTTTGTGTCGAAAATATTACAGTAAATTTAAAACAAAATTCGTGGTGATTATCTTATCAAAAATGTTCCACAACGTTAAAATATCAACAATGTAGCGAGCTTTATTCTTTCGTCTGGCCATTCGTCCGTTAGGACTTCTTGTTTCTTTCTCGCACAAAGTCGAGGGAGCGGGCAAGGCGAGTAGAGAAAGAAACCGCAAGTCCTCGAGGGATATTTCTTTCCCAATAGAGTTTCTTGCAATTTTTAAGATCCAAACCGAGATCAAAAAGTTAGAAGTTTTCTCTCGGTCTCTGTCAAAGTTTTCTGTTGAGATTTTCCTTACGCTCTTGGGATTCATCTCTGTCGATATATTGACGCTAATTACTGGGAGCGTAGTTAATCGACGTTAAATTCTTTGACTGATGAAAGACGCCTTTGCGAGGAAAGGAAAACGGAAGTTTCTAGGAAATTCTTGATTGAAATTTATAACTTGATTTATTAAGAAGGTTTAATATTGATTAAGAAATCGTCTGGACGGGGGAAAGTTAACGTGTTGTTGCAGCGAGCGTAAATTTCTTCTTCAATTTTATTATTAACGGGTTAGTTCGTTACGCGTGCGAGAGAGAGAGAGAGAAAATAGCGTTACACAATTTCTCGTTACAAAAAACGAATTAATTCTAAATTAATATTAAATATTGAATCACAATTACGTCTCTCGCGACGTCCACGTCTCTCTCAAGAATCATATTTGACTTCTTTTAACAGTAGCCGCGCTTTAACCCAATCGAGTTTCTTCCGGGAGTAAAGAGAGAACGAGAAAAACGCGCGATCTCTCTTTTCCGCGTCGATTCGAAATTTTTTAAATCTACACAGTGACCGTAAGTTTCGACTTACAGTTGGAAAACTTTTACCGGGAGTTCTCTCTCTCTCGGCGTATCGGCCGGCATCCATTCCTGTTTTTCCACTGGCTGATAAACTTGTTTATGAGAGTTTCTCGAAAAGATGTTTCTCTTACCAACAAGATATATATGTATATATCTGTGAAAAGAACTTAACGATGATAAAGTGCACTTTTATTAGTATATATATATACGTAACAATTTTTTGAATTACTTCAAGAATTCAACGAAGAGTTAAGCATTCTTGATGTTCGTGCAATCTTTTTATTTCTATTCACATGCAAACGCGCAATCTCTTAACATAAAGCGCGTGTCGCGAATTTCGAGAGTTAATTTTCGCGGTTACTTCTCTCGTTTCCCACGAACGTGAATCTCATCTGAAATTTCCCCGTTCCTTGACAATCTCTAATTTGTTCCCAAAAGGTATCGTACGAGGACTTGTCAAAGGAGAGAGAGAGAGAGAGAGAGCGTGGAACTTTTGTACTGAAGCGTGTCAAGATGGCGATCACGAAATTCTGAGGGATTTCGGAGAGCGTAAATTTCCGGTCCGCCACCGGCATGCGAGAGAGCCGGAACTATGCGAAAACTATCGCTCGCTCGTGGTTGCAGTCATTTGTTTAGGACGGCAGTTAAGCGCGAAAGCTGTTAAGCAAGTATATTGGTGCGATCACTCGTCGGCAGTCGATTAAATACTCGCGCGATAGACGGATTATATATCGCATTCGTTATAATATAGTCGGATGTGTATATTTATTTTAATAACTGTATTATTAAAATAAATACGTGCTATTAAAGTAAATGAAAATTTAAATAAAATGAAAATTTGTATAAATTTTTGTATTAAATTTATCTCTTCTTTTTTCGTTATTTTATTTTGTAGATTTGATAGGAGGATATAAATCACAAGAATCGAATAACGTCAAAATTTATAATTTCCTAATAAAATAATCACGCACTAAGATGTCTCAAGCTCCTATCGGCCGATTTTAATTTGATAATTTTTGGAAAAAGAGCTACATCCGCTTTAACATAGTTTTTCTCGACGTAATATGACGTAGAGATTTCAAATTAAACACTTTTATACTTTCATCTTTATCTCTGTCTGTATATTTTCGTGCGGAAGAGAAACAAAGGTCGAGTTACAGATCGAGTTGCATAAAAAATCGACGTTAACTGTCGAAGTGATTCGTTACTTTCGGTTGCGGCGGGCATTTCACTTCCGGACGATCGCCTTTAAAATCCACAAAGCCGAAGCCATTACGTCTCGTTCCGGCAGAACAAATTGGATGTAACGTCATCACTTTAGGGGATTCGATGCTTATTATTAGCTGCGTTATTGATTTTGCTCCTCTCTCCTTCTCTCTCTGTCTGTCTCTCCATTCTTGTAACCTTCAGTGTACTGACGCGGGCCAAAGGTTATCGTTCGCTCAGGTTCCTCACCGCCACTCCATTTTGCTTTTATCGTCGGCGCATTTTTATCTTAATGATAATGCACGGCAAAGTATACGGCCGCTTTTGATGGTAAGCCGAGGGGTGATACTCTTCATTTTTTCGCAAATACGCCGGGACGAGATCAAATCGAGAGACACCGCTCTCGTCCACTCTCTGATTTTTTTATGACACACACTTTTGTTCGACATAAGAGAGGCAGGAAAGTTGCGGGACGGACGAGAAAAGGCAAACACAGAGAAGAGAAAACGGTTAAAAAAAAAAAACAATACGGGATCAACTCGTACGTTGCGATGTGTATCCTCCGCAAGAACACACACGGTGGATTTATCTACTCCGAATGTTTGTCCCTCGCCGTGGATGCGAGTGCTCGATATAATTTCGAAAAGAGGAGAAGACATGCTCGTTGACTTCGCAGTCTCGCATCTCCTCTTATTAGCGTCACTTGCGAGACTTCACTTGTAAGATATCGATCGTTTTTGTCGAAGTGAAAATAGCGTTTTAAGTATACGAGGACGCGTCTAGCGAAGTTCAACAAAACTTGTTTTTAATTCGCTGAAAATCGCGCATCTTTGAAAATACTTTGCAATCTCAACGGAAAAAAAAAAAAAAAAAAAAAAAAAGAAAAAGAAGGAAAAAAAAAACTTCGAGATTCAATTTAACATCTTTCGCGCCTCCGGAGGGAATTAAAGCCGATCGTCGCGATGTGTTAAGAAGTCGGCACGAGTGGCGTGAGTGCTAACTTGGCACCTCGACATAATCGAGTTAGCATCATTAACTCGAATCGCTTTTACTTTAATTGCCTGCCTCTCGAGGAGGATATCGAGAGCGAGAATAACGAATTTGCCTCGGCTAGAAAATAACGAATATACATCGCGCCCGGATCTTTTCTTCTTCTTCGACGAGAGAAAAATTATTCCGCGAGATCTCTCCGCGTGCTAACGAGAGAAGATAAGCTTGTTCGTAGTATCTGGATTTTCCGATAGAGCATGCCGCGGGGATTATGCGGCGGAACTACCCTCGTCATCAGCCCCAGAGAGAGAGAGAGAAAGCTGCATTAAAGATTTTGCAGATGTTCGATATCTTGATTATCGCCCCCGCTCTTTCCTCCCTTCGGAAACACCGCATTCTCCAGACAAGCAGCGCGCCGCGGAGGATTAATCGCGCGCGCAGCAAGAGATTCCCGCGCGAGTTTCGAGAATTGAGGCGCGTTTCCCCACACACAACGCTAAAATCGATATCTTGTATTTTACGCGGACACACGAAATTCGCAGGGCGGATGTCGCGCGCACATCCCTTCGTTAAACATCGCGGTGTTATATTTGCTCAATTAAGAGCGCGCGCGTATACATACACGAATTCGGAATTACTTGGCGCTATATTCGCGACGTGTATAGCGTAGTTTCGCGAGCGGTGTTTGTGTGTGTGTGTAGTATAATCATAACTATGCGGAGAGGTTAGTACAAACACGTGTTAACGGGCGCGCACGGTGTGTAACGTGCGCGCTTGTCGCGTCCGTTTCTCTTCTTGTTATCTGATGTAACGTTCTTTCCCCGGAAAGGGGGTAGAATGATGATTTTTCAGTTTGGGGGGGCATTCTGAGAATGTGTTTTCTTGCGGTATTAAAACGCGGATCGGAACCGCTGCTGACGAACGAACGCGCGCGCGTCCACAATTACGACAAAGCCACTTACTAATTTCGCCGGCTGATAATCCATTATCTTCCGACCATGTGGCCTTTGCTCGTGTGTATGTACGTGCTAATCCCCGGCTCTGACTTTTGGTGGCGTAGCACACGTCGACCCTTGTTCCGTTGCTCGAAATCCTCTCCGTACGTACGTTAGTACGACACACACTGCGCTTTCTCTCGACATTCATTATCGCGCTATTAACGAAGAGCACAAAGATAGATGGTGTTTTTCTTTTTACTCGCGGTATCTCGATTGTGCGGATCTCGAAAAAATGCAATGCATTTTAGTCTGACGAATGGATATTGTTGTCAACGTTTTTTTTTTTTTTTATGTATATATCGATAAGCTCTCCGCTTTCGATATTTTTATCGTTTACGCGACGGCAACCTTGTGCAGTTGCAACGCTGATGCAACTACACTATCCATTTTGCACGCTCGTGAAACATTAAATGCACCATGAAAGCCCGCCAGATTATATTTGCATCTATTATCTCGTTGAGGGAGAAGTCCATTTCCTCATGTGTGCCCGTTGCGTCTCTCCCTTTGACCAATAAAGCTCCAATTCTCGAGCGTATCCAAATTTCTAATGCAATTCGAACATCGACACCTATTGTGTAACACGAAGCTTTTCGACGAAACAATCGCGCGTCCCATTGTGCGCTGTGAAAAATAATACGGCTTTAAAAAAAAAACAAAAAAAAAAAAGCGAAACCGAATCATTCTTTCAAAGATTTTCTCTTTCAAATTTCATTTGCAACAAATGTATATTTAATTCTGTTTTTCGAGCTCTACAATTGTTAAAATTCGGTCGAACTTGAAGTTAAATTTTGATATTTTCGTAAAACATGCAAAAGTTTTTCAAAATGTCATTATTGAAAAATACCGATTTCTGATCAATAAAGCTCTCGAAAAAAAAAAAAAAAATGAAATGATCAACCGGAGACGTGCATGAAATGGAATTGCAAATTGACCGAAATTTTTAACGAATAAAAATTTCTGATTGACAGAATTTTAGTTTCGCCTCGCGGCGAGCTGATGTCCGAAACGCGAGCGTTCATCCCTGGTTTTTCCGTGTAGTGAACTTTCCCCGCGTGTGTCTTTTTTTGCTCCTCTCTTATTTTATTTTTGATTCGTCGGAACTAACCCGCGCCGAGAGTTGCATTTTTTTTTTTTTTGCGCTATTCTATCGCTGCCGGCATTAAAGAAACGTCTCTCTCTTTTTTTCCAAGGGTTACCTTAATTAGCGTTGTCTGATCGATGTTCGCGGGATGAAAGGTTGCTCGTTCTCCTCTTTTTTTTGCGACGAACAACGACGATCTCGGGGTCTTTTCGCGACCGAATTCTCGTAAAATTTTCTCGAAGCGCGGCGCATGGTTTCGTTTAACAAATTAATACGAACGTACGGGTGTGTTATCGAAGTGAAAATTGATAACTGCAATTGTTTTTAATACGTTCTTTGTATCACAATGCTCTTCAGTGTATGTGTGTATATGTGTATATGAAAAAAAAAGCTGACTTTTATTATCAATATCGATACGTGCCCGACGATAAATATCAATGACCGGGGAAATCGTTTAAAAATGTTGGCGAAGCTAAAGCGCGATGGATGGAAATAGTAATCGACACGAACGGCTATGTTCAGCCGTTACCGTAGAGGATAACCGGTCTTTACGGGTCGCAGAAACGCGAGCGAACGTCAGGAAATACGTTATGTGTCATACATTTGTAGGAACATTGTCGTAAGCTTGTGCACTGGCGAAATGTAACGCCGTTATCTTCTTGTCGCGAATAATATTTCGGTTTGTTAAAAATTATTTTATCAAAAAAAAAAAAAACATCTATATATACGCTCTTGATCGAATTATATATACCCGTCTGCGGATCATTATTTAACGATTATAAATGAGATATAATTATTATAAATCTCTAATCGTACGTCGGGCATCGAATGTGCGCGTTGAAATATTAATATCAGCGATACTCTGCCCATTTAATTACTGATGTTTCCGTCCGTCGATTAATCCGCGTCTGCAATTATTTACGTCACCAAATGTCTATATGCATTGGCTACGTGTCTATTTAGTCTCTCAATTATTATTCACACATATATACACATACATCTGTTTCTCCACGTCAAACTAAATACAAATCCGTGGCGTTTCTCCGAATAGATTTCGAAATATGAATTTTATCTTCAAAATTTTTGATTAGAGAAAATTAAATCCGCGCTCGCGCCGACGAACAAAAGCCCGACTTGTTCGTAATTCCGAAACGGTCTGACATCAATCATATCGCGGACATTGATATCTGAAATTTCTATCCCGTTCCCGCATTTCGACGCGCGGTATTTTCCCCCGCGTGATAGGGACGAGTTTAAAACTTGGGTTTCGCTGCGCGAACACGAACGGTGTCCGACCCGTTGCAACAGTTCGGCGGGGTGATTTAACCCCGGGTATAAATAAGCATAAGTGCGCATTAGAGGATCCGCGCATGCATATAACGGCGATGCTTAATGCGCTAACTTTTCATTGCGGAAGTTTCGAACTTCGTACAAATAATCGCGCGAATCGTCAGATAAATTTGTAACGCGATCCGAAGAGCGCGAAGAATATCTTGTCGAGACGCGCGAAGACGCACCCACGGGGAATATTTATCGATCTTACTTGCAAAGTGTCTTTATGTTCCCGGTTAAAATTGACAATTATCGTGAATTCTTAATTTCTATTTGCAACGTGAGAAACGTTGCGTTTGCGACGATTGTGGACGGAACGGATTGAGAGAGCGCGAAGGAGGAATATTGGTTCTATCGTTCGACCGTGTTGAAATTAACGAGGTGTCGAAAATTTATAAATGCGAGAGTGAAGCGCTATAAATTTTGTTCTTTCCGCTTAGTAAAATCTGGACTTATCATGCCGTGCAAAATCGAGAGAAGGAAATTCTCGTCGTCGCGCGCGCGTGCGATCGTGCGAATTGAGTCAATTTATGAAACATAATTTAACGCATCTTTGATAATTCACTCGCGATGTACGTATCTCGCGCCGGCAAAGAGGGAGAAAGAGAAAGATAGAGATGGAGAGTGGGAAGTTTGAGATTGCAGTTTTATTCTCGTTCGTGATATTTTAATGTGTTTGAGCTTTTCTTCCTTCGCTCGTCGTGTTCTCTCGTTCGTTAGACGTACAAATTTGAATAAATATATTTAAATGAGCGTTTTTCGAGAATGATAAAGAAACAGTCTGAAATTGAACGGTAATAATAATCGCAACTTCATTTGGTTTTTTTTTTTTTTGCGTTTGACTCATTTGCGATACTGATGTGAAACTTTGGTTCGTATTACCGTGTCGCTTTTAAACCATAAAGTTGCGCGTATAAGTATATAATTCGCGTCGCCATGTACCTACCGTAGATTTTCAAGAGTAAATAAACGCGTTTTCACCGTTAAAAAATGAAGTGAGGAACACGCGAGCTTTTATATCGTCGAGAGATCTCACGGGAATAAATTTTTGTTGTTGTTGAAAATAGAGAGACTTTTAACCTTCGATGGTTTCATGTCGGAGTGTCAATTCCTATTCACATCAAAAAAAAAAAAAAAAAAAAAAAAAAAAAAAAAAAACCACAGCATAAAAATAAAACAAAATTGCCGCGCGCACACGTTCGTTGGCGTCGTCGTCGTCGTCGTCGCCGCCGCTGCGTGTGACGTAGCACCTGCTATACGTCCGCCACATTGTATCCTACGGTAATCCAGCAGTAAGAGGGAAAGGTGAGGAGAGGAGACGGGGATATTCTCCGGGTGCTTTTATCGTCGGGGGCACTTCTACCGGGCGGTTTAACGCCCGTCTGCCTTGAGTTACGTTTACAGAGTCAGCGTGGCTTTATCGCCGACCTTTCCCGGCGGCTTTGCTAAACGATGACACTCTTTATTACCTCCGTCCTGGTGTTACGGTGTAAGACGGGGGGTGTGGAAGGGACGTATGGGGACTCGACGCGCGTTGCGGCAATGACTGCTCGCCGCGGTTGTCGGACTCGAGCCCGGGCCGCACCACTGGCAAGAGAATCCCAGCCGGCCCGGAGAAGTCAGAGACCCGGATAAATCTGTAGCATTCGGCCGCGCCGTCACGAAGGGGAGAGAGAGAGGGGGAACGGCCGGACGAAATAATTCACAGCCGGAATATGAACGTACCGTAACGTTTCCTTAACGCAATTGTTGCAAGTTAACCCGGCATTAGCACGTAAAAGAGGACTCGCCGTTACAGTTGCGCTATTAATATTATTTACAGTTGTGCTGTTACAATTATTTATCCCGACTGAGAGAGAGTGTACACGCGTGTCGGGAGTGTTTGTCTTGCGGTTTTGAACACGCGCGTGTTTTACTTGTAGATTATAACGAGAAGAAATAGAGAAACAGACGTGGTAGATTTATCGGCGTTGTATTTAATATAAATAGAGACTACACACGTTCATATTATCATCCGGTAAGAGGAGCGAAATCTCTCGGATTTCGTATGATCGATTCGCCACCAGGAGAAACGCTCTCCTGGAGTTTCAAGGACATCTCCAGGTGTATGTGCGTCGTTATTTTATTTTAGATTTCTACGTTGCCGCGCGCGCGCGCGAATGCCTCGCATTCTGCGCTTCCTTCCCCCCGCTATATATAGTTGCCATCAATCCTATTGTCTCTCCTACCCTCGGTCCGCGTGCTCCGAGAGACCAGTCTCGCGCCGGAGAGCCTTTCCGAGGAATAATCTCGGCCGCGGTAACCTCGTTAGCAAACAGCCAACGAGAATTATTATTTCAGGACCTATGCTAACAGTCGGTCTGCCTACCGTCGCGGTCCTATTGTGGACGAATTAATTCAACGTCAGCGCCAGCACTTTCGCGGTATTTCATTATTATGCTAAGTCATAGTCGGCGGAATATTTTATTCATTCAGATATTTACCGATCGCGTGTACACAATATTACAAATCGTTGTTCCGAAATCGCGAGATGGCGTGTGCGCAAGAGCGAAATCTCGTTAGATCGTTCGGTTTTCGTAAATTTTGCTACAACGCGCTCTTTCGCATTCAATTAAGTTATTAAGAATTCTCTAATTAAGTATAAATATGTCGTAATTTGTTCAAATCAATTTTTCCAGCGCGTAATTCGACGCTTTTACTCAATAAAAAAAAAATCTCAGAGACAGTCCGCTCGCGTCTCTCGCGTCGTTGTTATTCGTTTGAAATTTACGTCGATACGCAGCAGGCGATCGTCGACGTATATTTGCGCACACACACGTGTAAAATTTCAGAAGTTTGCGTTTATCGCATCGCGAATTTCCAAAGTGAAGTTTTATATGGCGTAATGCCGTTCCGATTAGATTCACTCTCGCGTTAAAGTGCCTCTCTCGGACTGTATAAACATACCACGTACATTCTGGTTAATTTGTTTCTAAACGAGTTTTAACGGGAGAGAGAAAAGTTGGCGCGCGTCGCGGTTACTTACGAGACGATCTATGAGCAATTAAAGTTGTCGCGTTCATTTCGCTCGCGTTTTCATTGTCGTCTTTTTTTTTTTTTTCGCAAAGAAACAAATGTTTTAATCGTATATTACAAAAAATGAATTCGCTCTCTAGTTGCGATGCAACGCGCCGTTACGGAATAACCGGGGGCTTAAGAATCTGTCGGCAGAGATATTTTATGCTGATTTCGCGCGGTCAAGATTGGATCGGATCGTTACCCGATGCTTTTGCGAAGCATCCGATAAATTCTCGCGATTTCTCGAACGCGAATGGAATCAATTATCACGACAGAGCGAACGCCATTATAATATATAATACATCTCCGTTCGATAAAACTCTCTTTCTCTCCTCATCTTTTTGATATATCAATAAACGCTTTAGTCGCGCGAAGTCAATTGTTCGGAATATTTTAATCATTTGCTCGCGAAATATCGCGTTGTTATAGTCAAAGTTTTGCGGCGTTGTCAAAGTACGCGACACGAGGCGAGGGCGGACCTGCTGCCTCGTCTGAGATTTTATCGAGTAAAAGCGTCGAATTACGCGCTGAAAATGACTTGAAAGCCTCCTATCTTTAAACTTAAAGTAGTCGCCGTTCAAGCTTTTCGGTTTATTATGCGTCTCCTTTGTCTTTCTCCTTTCGAACGCTTATTTATTTAAAGGCAACGTACTATAATACGACAATCTCGCTTGCTTTTGCTGTATCGTATTATTATTTTCACTCGAGAGTCCCGTGTTTCCGCGCGATCAATAAACTTTACGCGTAAATCTAAAACGCGTCATCTCCGAAACTTGTTTAATTCGCACTTGCCGGCAATTTATTTCCGATCCCGAAATGTACTTGTACATGCAAGGAGGGAGGGAAGAGACAGTGTGTATATGAATTCATTCGGACGGATGCGAGCGGAGAATTCTGGGTCAAGCCAAATGGATTGGATTTGCCCCGTCAAGCAGGAATTGTACGTGCGTTACCGCTATTGGAAAGCGGCCAATATGATACAACCCCCCGGAATGAGATTCAATCTGATTTCGACTTTATTTATAACCCTTTTCCCTTCCGTCTCCTCTCAGTTAGCTGATCACTCTCTCGCAGTCGCAAAAGTCGCGATAGGTCCGCGATGGTAATCGGTTCACTTTCGCTGCCGCTTTTCCTTTCACGAGAAACTCGATCGGTGAAGGAGATAAAGTCAGTTTAGTGCCCGACGTAAATACGACGCGTATATGTACGCCTCGAGCCCCGCGTCATTCCCGCGTATACATCGGCAATCATTTGATTAGATCTTTGCTATTTTTTACTGTAGTTGATGTTTTCTAATCAACTGTTCAAAGAAGTTGAAGTTTTCCAACCCGAAGTTTCCGACGCTCACAGAAATTTGATAATCGCGAAAATAACATTTTAAAAGCTTCCTTTTGTTTAATAAGAAGATGGAAAAGAAGAGAGAGGATCAAAAAGTTTGAAAAATGACTTCTTTCGAGAATTTAAAATGCGCAAGATGAAAATCTCATTGAGACAAATATCTGACTATAAATTATACGAGTAATTACGTTTCAAGTTGATTTTAGAATTGATGGTAGGCTTAGAAGACACCTTGGCGTTCTCTTTGAACCGCGCAGATTTATTGACCCTCACGCCATGTAGCAAATCCCGAGTACATCGTGTTTCGTGTACCTTTGGGGGTACTCACAACGAATTAGGTAATTTTCCTAACGATCCCTGACACGCTACTTCATCGCCAACTTGCGCTGGCCGTAGTTAGGGGAGAACGTTGATCAACGTTGGCAACGTATAAACGCAGACACGCGTCGCGCTTTTCTACAATGGTTTTTTTTTTTTTTTTAGTTTACTGCACACTATTTTTCGCACGTAGTTTTTTTTTTAAGAAAACAAGAAAGTTAGGCTAATCACTTTGAATAATTAAAGTGCCGCTAATAATGTTCTCTCTGAAGTTTATAATATTTTCGATATACCGTTTTTTAAAACTTGCTTAAAAAGATCTGCCGTTTTGTTTTTCTAATTTACTCTTGTTAAAATTGTATTTTATAATTTATTAAAATCAGAGGATGCTAATTGGTACTTCACGCTATTGAAAATTCAAAAGTATCGATTGAATCCACAACTTTTTGCGCGTTAAGTTTTTATAAATTCTACTTGCAAAGGCATTAAAAAATGATGAAGCGCGATTTTAGATCTCTTTGCTTGCACACGCAGTTTAACGTTTAATTATTCTTAAATATCATGTACCACGTATGTCCAGACAATTTATGTCGACACGTCAGCCAAAGATATCGATATTCTTGCTTACGGCAAGTCAGGGGAAAAAGGTTCTTCTCCTTTCTCCTTTGATCGTCGATACGAGAAATCGCGAGGTCTTATTGAGAGGCCGGATGAGATTATTAATAGTCGTTTTATCGGTTTTTCCTGTTCCGGAATCAGTCACGTAATAGCGCGGTATCGCTTACCGCGATGTAACGGAATGCCGGCGGTAAGGCGGATAAATTTTTGATTGAAATTCCCGACCACCTGCAATTTTAATCTCGCCGTCGTACCTGCACGTGTTTCGCATTCCACAGGATTGTTCGTTAACTTTATTTAAAAGTTGCGGATCTCTGTGCGGGAACCTCGAGAAATATTTTATCACACATCTCTCTTTTCCAATGTGATAAATTTATAACATATAAAATTTTTCGTTTTCGCGAGCAACGCGACTTGACGCGCGCGCGCGCGCGAACAAATCCGCAGGATGGATATTGTGCGCGATGAAAGGAAAGTTGTTCGCGGGAAAAATAAATCACCGCGCGCAAAATTCAGCCGAGTTGCGCGCGCTGTGAAAACGGGCGAGGGTAACTATATCTGATTTCGATTCCGTGCCTCGACTTCGCCCCAGATTTTCAGCCCGCGCCCGTAGTGCGGACGCGTGCTGGAAGTTCAGAGTCTTTAAGTATTCGGTATCTGCGTTCTTACCGCGCGCGCGGAACGCCGCCGTGACCTGAAATCCGCAACGCGTCGTTCAAAAACGCACATTGGTTCCGGTTTCCCCCGTTCTAAAAGCGGATTCTGTTCACAAATGGAACCGCGCGGTTCTTACCTTTTTTTTTTACCAGAAAAACGTCACGCCAACCGAGTCGAGCTGAGCTTAGCCTGCAAATGTAATAACATATACAAGCGTACGTACAAATATGAGGTAGCGAAGAGGTAGCGAAGTATAGCCTTTCCAGATATAGAAGCTGCGCGCCGCCGCCGCGTCATATCGATTTCTATTCATCGCGGTCATCGACCGAGAGAGCCGATCGTTTCGCAATCAAGTGTTCTTTGGAAATAAAATCAAATCAAATAAAGCAAAAAACAACCTACGCACACGTTTGAATAAAAAAAAAAAAAAAGAGAGAGTAAGATATTTTTCTTTTTCCAATATGCGAATATTCTCTTTCAAATTCTTCGCGTTTAAATTCGAATTCTTAATTTTTCAAGACTTCGGTCCTTTGCAGTCAGAGAAGGTTACATGCAAATAACGGGGGGGAAAAAAAAGAAAAATCTTCATCTCACGTGCTCATAACTTCGCAATACTTCTTGCGCGTTTCTCGAAGTACGTCCTTGGAAGGTATCGTTAAGTCGCCTGCACGTCGGGCACGTTCTCAAAGAGAGAGAGATACTTTTAAGCGTGAATAAATTGAATGCCGGGGTGGACTCAGGTGGAGCTTTCCGGGGACGGATCGTGCTTTTTCGAAGTTCTCGCCTGGCAGCTCGCTGCCAACGTCGTACCGCTCTCGCCTCGCCACTATACCTACCGTTCGCTCTTGCGCATTTCCATTTAAAATGTCGTCCCATAAAGGCAGGCGCAACGCCGCGAGCGTGTTGCCGGTGTTGATTTTAGCACCGAATTGGCCGGAGGGGTCGGGCTACCGGAAATGAAGGCGCGGCGTCACTTTCCGGTGATCTGCATTCGAAACGAGCAGTACTCGTATACCCCGCAGTTTGCTGTTATTTCATGCGTTACTCGCTCGGCCCTTGCGAACGGCTTGTTGCGCGCCTCTCCTCTCCTCATCGGCATTCGAGCTCTTTGCCCCGGCGAACGACGCACGAATCCTAATATTATTACGCACCGCGAAGCGTCCCCGGGGAATTGTCCTTTCGACTGCACGTATTGCAAGAGCTCAACTTTGCCGCCTAAACGTTGCGCGCAACTAAACCTCAAAAGACGTATTTTTCGGAGAACTGGATCACTTCTGATCCCCGATGATTCTATACCGAAAAAAAATCATCACAACGTTGTATTTTTAACTCTCTCGAAAAATTTCAGGATCTAACGCTGTAATAAAAGAGAGAAATTTGCGGAGACGCGAAGTACAAACATAATAGGAAGTTATTATAATTTCTCGTCGAGCTGCCAGGCGGCTGCTTAAACAAAAGTTGAAAACAAAATTTGCTGTCTCCCACGTCGCGTATAGGCGATCGCGCGATTTTACTTCGGCGGTCAAACTCCGTGGAAAATCCCGAAAAGTTAGCCGAGTTACACGCGCTTCCTGCAATTTTCTACCTCCCGCGCTCTTCTTTTCTTGCCGCCCTGCGAACGCAATGCTGCCACGCGGCGAGATATAAAATTTCAGCGCATCCCTCGTTTCATTCGATATTCTCCATTCGCGTACGCTCGGCGCGCGGGCGGTATTCGATGATTTCGTACGGGAAAACTGCAGTTATCGGCGTTCCGAATGTGTCTGCGAAGTTGGCGCGACGTTTTAATAGTTTTTCGAAAATAATGACAGTACCAATATATCACTTTTCGTAGTACTACAATTTTCTGATAGAAATAAACAAGAGTATCGCATTTTTCATAAAACCGTGGAAAATAAAAAAAAAAAATGCAATTTTACGATTGCAGAGCAGTCTCTTCTGAACTGCACAAAGACGATGAATAATACGCTTTTCACTAAAAGAGAGAGACAGAGAGTTCCCGTTCTAGAAGCTCCACTTCCATAATTATGTAGAATTTCAGAACGCAATTTCAAGAATTAACAATTTTATACAATTTTGAATATTTAGCGCCGGCACGACAGTCGGCGAAAATATATTGCGCTGTCGATTTCCGGCGACAGTTTCAGGTTGTTCCATTCGAGTTCTGTATAAAGTTGAACCATTTGCACAGCCATAGTTTCAACCAATACGCACTTTTTAAAAATAATTTTAGCGCGACATATTTTTGTCGAGTGTCGGGCTGGAGCCAAGTATTCAAAATTGTATAAAATTGTTGGTTTTGTCGGAATTTTGTTCCCCAAAATTCTACATAATTATCAAAGTTAGTTTAGAAACTAACGAAATTCTCGATAAAAAGCATATTATTCTTCGTGTAGTTTAGAAGAGACTTGCTGTGAGTCGTTAGCATTTTTTATTTCCGGTTTCTCGAAAATTGAAAATATTTGACGTAAAAACTTTCGTTTATTTTTGTTAGAAATTGTAGAACTAGATAGTGCTACTACTGGGATTATCGTTACTTTTTTAAAAATTAGTCGCGCCAACTCCACAGACACTCCAATGCGGTTTGCTTCACGGTGGAGAGTTTCCGCTCTTTTTTCACAGCCCCGACCTCGGGATTTCGAATCTCAGATTCTAATATGCGTAAATCTTTGAATACTTTTGCCTTTGCTCCCGATCCCTGCATTCGCGTTTACACGTAGATTCTCAAATATTTAGATTTTTCCGCACGGATATTACATTTCTTGCCTGTGTGCGCGTGTTTGTTGTACGAGAGAGAGAACAATGTAAAAGAGTCCGCGCACACGCAGGTGTGTTTCAAGAGATAGTTCCGGAACAATGTCTGGGAATTATGGGTCACCCCGCGTACGTTCCCGGAGTCAGTTCCTTCCACCGGCGGCGGGGGAAGGAACTTTGTTTCAACTTTAAAGCGACGTCGTGTTCCCGGTCCGCCCGCATCCATTCCAGTTACAAAGTACCTCGGGAGAAAGTATGTCGCGCGCTGCAGTAATCGCTTCTTTTTTCTCTCAAATGTGCTCCATTATTGTCAACACACCCTCTTTTTCGCCCAACCCATCACCGCGTCTCGTTACCGCGCGCGTCAAGTAACGCATAGACGAGTGCGTGTCATTTGTTCTCGCTGTCGTTCGATAAAATTTGAAAAAAAAAAAAAAAAAGAAAGGCGCAACAACAAGAATTCGATATCGCGAATTTCGCTTCGGAAAAAGACTCGGCGTTTTGAAGAACACACGCGCGCAACTGAATTAAGACTGAATTTTAGAGAGAAGTCTGTATGTGCTCGTGGCGCAACTTCCTGCACGTCGTCTTTCGAGCTTGCTCTCTTCCTCACTTTCGTCCGCCGCCTTGCGCGCGCTTCCTTAGCCGTCCTTCCGTGATTACCGCGAACATAATGTGGGAAATAGTTTCGGTTCTGCTGAAACAGAACAGCGCGCTTAAGCGTGTCCGCAACTTTCGCGGGAGGAAGGAAGGGAGAAGTGCATCCGTCGAAGCGCGTTGTCAAAAGCATTTTTCAGCTTACGTATTCTCCGCGCGCGTTCCGACAGGAGAATGTCGTGAATGAGAGGAAGAAAAAGGTTACGGTATGAAATACCCGTATATAACAACGTGGTTCAGTAGATCGTTAAAAAATATGAACGAGGTTAAACAAAAAAAAAAAAACGTAGAACAATGTAAAGTATGTAATCAAAAAACTAACGCACCAACAACAGCTTTCTATGGCCTTACGTCAGTTCGGTTTCAATTGAATATATTTTCATTCTCAGAAGAAAAAGTAATATCCACACTTGCTTCGTTAAAAGGACTCGAAAAAAGCGCGGATCGCGAAATTGGGATTTCGGAGGAAATTAAGTGGCGAGGAAGTTCAAATTGTCAGAAAATTGCAAATTGAAATGGAGGAAAGTTCAAACAATTTGAGCTCTAATTCGTATTTTTAGTCCGTGTCCGTTCGCGAAAAAGTAATTACTTTGAAAAAAAAAATCTGGACAGCCCCACCGCAAGCATCGGAAAAATCGAAAAACGGTTTAAAGAGACGCGCGCGTGAAATTTTCAGAATTTACGGTTCGATGACTACGGAGAGATTCAAACAAGATTTCACTTGGTTCGAAACTCCGGAGATCTTGATATCATATTTTACCTTGATGTTATCTCATCAGGCGCTCAACGAAATTACGAAGCCCCCGTCGTTGGAGTTTAATATTATCGTACGGCATTAGCCCAGTTTCCGGGAAGCTGATCGCGCGTACATAACGCTTGTGCAAACTGTTACCGTCTCTTAGACGTAACGCGCCAAGATACCCCAGTGAATTTGCGCGATTCGCAGCCGTGTTGTGCGCGCATCCGTTAAATGCCTGCATGCGTCTAATCAATCTGCATACGCATGAGCATGGGATTCCTAATATAACAAACTTGACGGGACTAATATCGCAATATGCCTCTCCCGAAGGCGGAATGCGTTTTGGCTATGCATTATCACGGCCGGAAGACTGATATTAATTAGTTGCCGGGTCACGAAATTATGAGCTTAGATACCATCGAATCAACGAGCTTCGCGCGGAGAAGGAAATGATGAGAAGACTAACTTTTTTTTTTTTTTTTGCGAAAAGATATTTTTTTATCGATCTTTTTATACAATGATAAAAGAGCTACAAAAATTTCATATAACTTTTATATAAGTTTTAATTCACACACGCGTATAAAACGTAAAAAAAGTCTTATATAATGTTTTATGCAAATTTAAATTCATACGCGCGTATAAAAAATCACCCCAAAAAAGTCTTTACAAAAGAAAAAAACAAACGCCAAGTACATAAAAACTATCCAAAACAAAGAAACACAGATCAA
>QVNV01018804.1:0-23917 GCA_014825455.1 Pseudomyrmex pallidus
ATATATATATATTTCATTCGTTATGGCCGCGATTTACGAGAAAACAGGTTTGCAATTATATACTCGCGATAATTAGTCATAGAACACGAAGCAGTATATGTGAGAATGATTAACCGTTCTCATAAATTTCCGCGAACGTATTTTACGCGCGTGCGTTTACCTTTTCACTACTCATATATGAGAAGATCTTTCAAACTCGGGGAAATTTGTTGCAATTTCGACGCGTATTTCAAGAGCCGGATAAACAAACGAAAATTAATGTTTTTAGCATATGCTAAATATTTTGATATTCGAAATAAACAACTTATCTTTCTCTCTTTCTCGATTATAAACAGATACAAACTTCACAATTCTTTTTATTTTGCAATTTAATTAAATCTAATGTATTTCAGCGAATATAAATGGTTAATATTGCGTTTAAAACGGGAATTATACCAGCCGATATACGTCAGAGGTGGATCGCAAGGAATTCTGTTGTTTAATAGTTTAACGCCGATGATGGATTGTCACACATACATCCTCGAGGGAAAGAGTTGTGCAATTTTTCACTGCCCGAAGTAATATTTGTTTTTGTAGATCCGCGCAGCTTTTCCCGCGCTCCCCGCTCGAGCTTTCCGAGCAAAGTAGCGAAAGAAATCTCACAGGACGACCATTTCGAGGCTTATCTGTCTGGCTAACGTTAACGTCACGACCACTTTGTCTACCTCGTTGTCGGACGTTTTTGTTAGAGAATTGATCCTCCCCCTCTCTCGTGCCTCGCGCTTACGTTCAAGAGCGCAATTCCGACCTCTCGATCGTTATCTAAACGATCATCTTCTCCTACGGTCGCGGTGGAGATAACCCGCGGGGGATCGTTCTTCCGAGAGATCCACTTGGAAAACGATCGTCCGGATATATCCTGTGCTCTGTGCACTTCCCATTCCTCTTTCCGTTTGCGCCGACTGTGCGCGAATTAACTTTTGTCATTGTTATGAAGCTGCTCCTTCTGCGCGCTGCGCCGACAACGAGACGTTTCGATCGTCGCTGATCCTCGCACGACGACGTTTTAAAAAGTCTCTCGCGCCGTTTCTCTCTCGACCTTTCCAACGTCGTGCCTTCGTGAGCGCAGCTCGTAATTCAATTCCGTGTCGTCGAATCAGAACGATTAATCTTCCGACCGCTACACAACGAGTTTAGACACACACGCTCCGTCTGTAAAAGTGTAAAAAGAGACCTCACATTCCGCGAATTCCGCGGCTCTTCCTCCGCTCGTTTTTTTTTCCTTTCGCACAGCCGTGAAAATAATCGTTTGTATGTTCTTTTATTTCGACAAACGTTTCATTAAACCGCGGTAGTTTGAGCGCGATTAAATCTAATTGAAATTCAGTGTCGTGACACGCATCGCAAGCAATTTGATGATCGCATGCGACGCGCAGCGCGCGATTTCATCAAAGTAGATTATTTTTTCAGCAACGGTTGATTCTGAATGCGAATGGAAAATTAACATCGCTGCATTACCGCCCGCCCATTGCAATCGCTCTTACATCGACCGTATCAAAAATAAACGCGCTCCGTTATGTAACATAGATCGCACGCGATGCAAAAACCCAATGTCGCGTATAAGCGCGAGATTGCAAAGCCGAATTTACGCTGCAATATCGGAAACGACATCTGCACGCAGCTGCGCTCCTGTGCCCCCACACGCGCCGTCCATTCGACCTTGAGCGCGTTGCTATTTTGTATCGAACACAATTCGCGCGCGCACCCTTGTGTAATGGGATTCCGTCGGAAACTATCTAATTTCTGCGCCCGTGCCTCTTTTCTTCCGGAACGGAATTTCCGCGTCTTTAAATAACGGCCCGCGCTGCATCGATATTCCGGGCGCAAAGAGCGCAAAGTGAATAAATTTCCATTCGGCCGAATTACTTACCGTAGTATCAACAGTATTCTTTTTTTTTTTTTGTTTTTTTACTACGATGCGAGTCGATGTAACGCCGTATATAAATTATATTATATTTTGAACGGGGCGCGCTATAATGTTTTTTAATAGACACCGTATGTATTTTTTATGTCGCAGACAACTTAAAAAGCGGAAATAAAATAGCGAAAGAAATCGACGCGCAATACGCGAGGCGAAGTTTTCCTCGCACGTCCATAACGAAGTTATACCCTTGGGCATAATCGTTGAACTCCGTTCGGGTCAATCGCACGGCTTGTGTGTGTTCAACTCCTCCCATAAATTATAGTCGGTTCGCGAAACAGGGCGGAACGATGCCGAGGTATCTCTCTGTGAAGCTCACACACTGTGTACGCAGTACAGTCAATTTGAACGTGAATTATAGCTGATGGCCGGGAGTATATGTACGCACGAATTTATTCGCTCGATATGCAACGACGAGCGAAAATATTGTTGCGTTTTGTAAAACAGTGGGGATAAGTAGAAAGAGAGGAAGAGAGAACGCACCGCGCGCGAGGGATCCTCTCTCGTCGTTGCGTGTATTCCCAATTGGAATCGCACGCACGCGATTCGACGATTCATCGCCGTTAGTTGACGCGGTCTTTGAGATATGAATCTCTTTTGATTAAAAGAAAGTTTGGATCTTTTTGCGATTAGGTGCGCGGATCTTGAGAAGTTCTTTCTTCTGATAATGGGTTTAAATCGCGCGTGAATTAAACGAGGCGCGAGGAACTTGTTGCGTTGGAAGAACAATCTTCGTCCAATTAATTGACATCTCAATGGTGAAAATTTATCTATCTACGTTATATAAATTTCTTTACGTAATTTTTTTCTACGTATTTTAAAAATAAAAGAAGACAGAGAGAGAGAGAGAGAGATAGGAAGGTTGATAAATATATTCTTTCGATGATTTTAAAATCTCTTTGTTGGGGTGGAAAGAGAAAAAACCACTTCCTCCGTAAAACGGTCACGCGGCAGAAGGTTTGCATGAACTTTGTATATAACCGGCTGATATTATATATAGCTTGAAAAACCAGTTTTGCACGATGGCTCGCCGATAAGAATCTGAATTATTGTACGCCGTATGCCCGCATTTAACTGCACCGGCTACTGAATGCCACACGGCTGCGTAATCACAAAGTTATATCGTTGACACGTTTCGCCGACGCTGAAAAATAGCCGGCGGGCGAAAACCAGTGATTAGCGAAGAGCATAAATCACGCCTAACTGGAACACTCGATGTTCTTCTGTTTGGCCGTTTCATAGTCACGCTGCGATGATAGAGTTACCGAAGGAAAATAAGCGATCATTATATCCTTTCTGTCTTCTCCTTTCTCGTCGTGATCGATTTGACGTGTAATATGGAAACAAATAATACACGCAATTTGTGCTGCAACGGAAATTATCGCGTTTTAATTATTTGTTTTCCTACTTGTATTATAAAACTCTAAATTGGTAGCATTGAAGTTGCGCACGTTTATTTTTATGAAAAACTACTTAGCGATGCGAACTTGTTACAAAGAAGCGGTACGTTGAGTAAATAATAAACGTCTCGGTAGTTATTCACGTTTTTGTTTGTTTTTTTTTTCCTGATTGTCCGGAACAAGAATCGAGATCTGATAGACCGAGTTTCCAAGTTGTATCGCGTATTGTAGTTGTTGGGTCAGAATATATAGTGCAACACACCGCACACAACCGGTGTGCAAGCTTCAATTGTACTCGTTATCGCGATCGGGCTAGTTGGCCGTTGTTTGGCGAAAACGTGAGCGTTAAATGGAAAGTTTCCTACGGCTGTATAAGGAAGTTGAACTTTTGATACTGTGTGTTCCCGATATATCTTACGCCGCCACGATAATGCGGTTTTCTAATTTATATTCAGCGATTGAATCAACGGCCGAAACAAAACTGTCACAAGCGCGTGAAAGTTCCCGTGCAATATGTTGAAAAAGTTTGATTTTAGACACTTGGATAAGAGTCTGCACTTTTTTTTCACACGCGTTTTAAAAAATAGCAGCTCCAAGGTACGCGCAGACACTCTTTCGGATGTGTTTTTTGCCCACCCGTACTACCCGAGTTTTATCATTTCTAAGATTTTTAATTTAATACGCAAGGAGAGAGAGATGTACACGTCGGGGAGGGCTTGACAAAAAAATACGAGCCGTATCAAAAAGATAAATGCCCCTAGGCGCAATTGCAACGTCCGGCAGCTGTTCTTTTGTGTCTCTGTTTGTTTCCGGACAGTCTTCAGTTTTCGTGGCAACTCGGCAACAATCTTCCCGCGGGAAGAAAGACAATTACTCGCGAAAGCAGTCAGGGATCGCGAGCTTTTGTCCGCGCGATATTCGTACCGGGAGAGCAACGGATGCGCGCGCGCGCGCGTGTCTCGTCTCCGAATAATTTTCATCTTAGTGCGTGCTTGTGACACGTGCTATACCTGGCGGTGCGTGATGCATGGAGACTCGTACAAGAAACAAATCGCCCCGGCTACCTCCCGGCAGCGAGGTGAGTTTTGCGCGTTTTTTTTTTTTTTGTTCTTGTTTTGTTTTGCGAGAACGTTTCTATTCCGCGCGCGCATGGAATGTTGATATATCTCGCGCAACAACCGTATGCATCGCGCGTGCATTTATTTTTCTTTCGCGTCTACGTCGATACATACAAACCGTTCGGGATGATAAACGATCGTTCGATTGCTGCTGATCTCACGAAAGTAACGAGAAGCCAGAAAATTGCGTTGTTTTTTTTTTGTTTCTCGATTCTTTCTTTTCTCGTGTGATTCGTAATATAACGAAAGGGATAAAAAAATCCTCGTCACTCTCCGCACGTCAGTAATACGCGCGTTAAAATCGCGACGATTTTTCACGCGAATGCGCGCAATGTAAAAATTATTACATGTCAAGATCGTCGCAATACAAAGCTCAGAATATATTAATAAAATGAGGAAAGTGATGGAAAAAAAAAAAGAAGCGTTACACTGAATTCGAGCGAGCATATAAAATGCATGCGTGCGGTCGATGCATGTGTTCCTTTCTTTTCTGACGTCGCGCCATTCGCCGACGCAAGATGGTCTCGGGTGTAAAATCGTGCAACACGTACAAATGCACTTATATAAGGTCGAAGAGACAGCGTATACGCAATGTCGACCGCCCGTGGCGCCGCGCTAGGGTTCTCTGTACTCCATGTAATCGCACATGGCTGAACCGTGCATGCATGCATTCAAGAGTGCGATGCACGAAAGCACTGGACGCGTCTCAAAAGGAACATGTACGACAAGAGCAGTACGTATATCAATAATAAAGGCAGAGAGAGAGAGAGAAATAAAAAGAGACGAAAAAGAGAGTAAAACGTACGTAACTGTCGAATATCAACGTTTTCTCGCGAGAAATGTTTGTTTGAATTAAAATTAAATAAGAAAAAAGTAAATCGTCAAGTACTTGAGAAAAAAATCAGTATACGAGGAAGGAAAAAAAGAACAAACTGTCATTCCACTGATTTTCCTCGCATTAATACAAATCGCATAACTGACACAATAGACCTGCAACGTGGATTGTGGCGAGGGTTTGTGTCGCATTCATGCATTTCCGCTTACCACAACTGCTTACCCCCAGGATGAGTCATTCCGTCGTACATAGCGGTGATGGCATGACGACAATCGCACCGCAATATACCGTACAATTCGGCAGTGACGTTCGATAACGATAAGCATCGTTCCATCCGTATTAACGATAAAAACCCAGATAAAATCTCCCCATCCTGTTTTATACACGGTGTATCGCACACGCAATATTTATATCTGAAGAAGAGAATATATATATTTATATATATAAACAATGTGTTGCTTTAGATTTACGCGTGGAGTGAATCCCTCGCGAAAGTTTCTCTTTACAACAATCGGAACACGGAGAAATGTCAAAGGGAGAACCGGAAGAGAGCGAAGAGCAAATGTCGCGAGCAAATTTGAGAGGGCGTTTTGCATAAGTTTCTACGAGCGTTTGCGCGAAATAGTAGGAGACATTTTCCGCGCACCTACACACACACACGTACAGAACAACGGGAGAACGTCAAGATGTCTTAAGGATAAGAGAACTAATTGTCACCCTAGACGTCCGTTTCTTCTCTACCGTCGCTCGCTCGCTCGCTCGCTCACTCGCTCGTTCGGGGATACTTTAATGGGACTTCCGGTCGTTGATAAAATCGCTATTCGTGCTTACGAATTTGCGTGCACTTCACTCACCCGCGCTGCTGGTGCAGGCAGCCGGCGCGAATGTCGTGTGCACCCTCCCGTAAGTGCCTATGCGATAATGAGGGTGAGTTTCGCGAGACCGCCAAATAAGCCGCGCGCGCACGACGACGCACGGTCGCCGACTCTCGACCATGATCATTTTGATACTGACGTTTTCTTGCGCTTTAATTATTTCGCTTAAGCCGGGTCGTTGCCGGCTCAAGAGCGGAAGTGAAATATTTTTATGCTCAGGTAATATCGCGTGTGCGCGCGACAAGATTGAGCGATTCATTAAGCAGTGCTTCTCGGGATAAAAAAAGTGAGGGACGGTTGCAATTTCACGTGCTTCGTTATTATTGCGACAAACGTAAGGAAAATGAACTTTTTCACGATATTCTTTTTCACTGAACTCTCTTCCTTGCTTCCCTTTGGCTGCGATTTGTTAGCTTAAATATCTTTTTTTGTTCCTTTTTTTTGGTATTAATGGGAGAAAGACGGGGAAAAAACAACGGAAAAGAACAAACGTGTATTTTACACGCTGTTTTTTTTTTTTTTTTTTTTATTATAAAGATATCAATGTCACCAACTAGCGGCGATTAAAACGTCCCCTTTAATTAGGCATTGAGTAACCCGATCCATCCCGTCCATCCGCGTGTAACAAGAGATTTTAGCGGAAAGAGAGAGAGAGAGATAGAGAGAAAAAGACAAGCATCAAGCCATTATTATTGTACGTTCAATAAATCCGAGTAATTTAATTCCCGTGTCGTTTCACATGTCGGTTATTTCGTTATTCCATATAATGACGCGCGCGCGTTGTCTTTCGTTTCGCGTTAATTAACTAATATTGTTCAATATTAGTGTCCAAATGTTCTTTTTTTTTTGCGCGCATTATTAAAAGATGAATCATATAGCACGATAAAATCTGGCGTCCGGGTTAACATATCGTTCGCGTATCGTAATCGAACATATACGCGGCGGTACATGCGCGGAGTTCGCGGAAGTTCGCTTTTTGCCGGAGGAATCTGAGCCAAAACCCACGCTAAATTTCACCGGTGGTCGTCATAAATTTCTCCTGGTCGTGTAGAAACTTTGGTAAATAATTCTATAGGACGAGAATGTGTTTGCGCGCGCATAAGGATCGAGGACCAAGTAGTGAGAGCCTTTGTCCCTTCGAGTTAGATATTGCTCCAAGTTTGCTATCTCGCGGTGCACGGGAGGAGAAATAAACTGCGCTTGCGAAAATAGATACATGTGTGTACAGAAATAAGCGCAATAGTAATTACCAAGATACATATTTGGTTATTTCTCTGATGAAAATTTTAAACAAACGACGGCGTATCTCTGGAAGCGTAACCTGCGGAAACGCGTTTAATATAAATTTCTCTATTAATTTAAAAAAATATATATTTATATTCAACATGTGAATATTTATAAATACAAATGATATAATGGATGTTTCACATTGTTCTAT
Source organism: Pseudomyrmex pallidus (assembly GCA_014825455.1). Lineage (NCBI taxonomy): Eukaryota > Metazoa > Arthropoda > Insecta > Hymenoptera > Formicidae > Pseudomyrmex > Pseudomyrmex pallidus. The sequence goes on from QVNV01018804.1 coordinate 7,627, forward strand.
TTGCGTTCAACGAAGAAATATATTTGATTCTGATTTTTTTTCTCTTTTTTTTTTTTAAACCATGTGCAACTGCGAAACGGATATGACATATGTTTAGCGACGCGAAGCTAAACAATGTGAAATACGATATTTTGAATATAAATGATGATATAAAAAAGAACGCGAATATGGCAGATTTACGAGAGAACGGGGAAGAATCCTAGGAAACCAATGATACGAAAGTAACGACTGTGCGGTTTCCGTTCTGGGATTATTATGACAAACGGACCATCGAAAACGGCGATTGGATCGGTTGCGAATACGTGCGATACGTGTTATCGCGGCGTGTGTGTGCGTAGGCGCAAAACGAAGGAAATGGTTTGTATGTGGTAAACGTGCCCGATGGAAATAGCATTCTCTCCCTCTCGATGAACCCGAAATGTATCGAGAGCCGCGATTTTTATCAAATTTCGGTTCTCGCTCTCTTTCTCTCATGTACACGCGCGCGCATCATTATAGTGCGTTTGTGTTTAGATATTTTCGAATTCGTTGTTTTACCTCTCAATATCGTTTCGCGAGATAAACTCGACCCAAAATTGACAAGTGAATTTATACATGAAATATAGGACGACGATGGTTTTCTGGAATATCCTGCACACACACACTTACAAGTTGTATATAAATATGTATACGTACATTTATGTACATACAGATCCGAATAGATGTGGACGCGCAATAGTCGAGCGCCTCGAAAAATGCTCGTGGCCATCGACACGCTGAAAAATGCCGACCATCTCGATAGAATATCGAATCAAATATCTCTTGCCTTCTTTCTCTCGCCTCCCTTCTCGTATCGTTCCCCTTTTTCCATGCCTTTCTTCTTCGTTTTTTTTTTTCCATCGTCATCCTCGTCTCCAATTTCGTTTTCCCATCGCTGATGTAGAAAACGAATTTTTTCTTTTTATCAGAACACCATTTGGCCTGAAAAAGATCGCGACTGCATTTCCGCTTTGCCGCCGAAGATTTGATATCGATCGATTAACGGTTACAAAATAATATACTCTCCTTTTGTCTCTCGTTAAAAAAAAAAAGTTCTTTTTAAAATCAACTTTTCTTTTTTAAATCAACTTTAATGAAAAATGTAAATCAAATCTTGAAAATAATTATTCACAAATATTTCTTTGAATTCTAACGGTATGTCTCTTAAATTAAATGCTACTTATTGTTAGATGCTAATTAATAACGGTGAGTAAAATAAGTGATTGGATTTTCTCGCTAAAGAAATCAGTGTTCCGCGTGTTAATCATATTTATCTTGTCGGTTTACTATGATATCCGCGTCAGTAGATTAAACGGCGATGTTGTGTTCATATCGCGGAACGATATCAGAGAATTATAATATTACCCTCGGCGCGCGGTAGTCGCGATGGCAAAACGAGAGTTTTTCCACGGGGGAGATTTGCGTTCAGGAATCGCGCGCAATAAAATGTAAATTTTATTCCACGCAATTTGGCTAAGCATTGCCTGTGTTCTCCCGCATTCTTTTTACCCTTCCTCTTTTTACTTTTTCATATTCTTTTTTTTGCACATGCTGCTCGCGCACGCTGTCATAAAACAAAGCTCCGCGTTTACGACCAAAAAATTTGAATGAGCGAAATCGAATAAAAGCACATAAAGGAAACAAACACTGCACGCATGCCATTTTCCTTCGTTTCTTTCGCGAAGTCTTACACTTTTATATTGTACGTCCCGCAAAAATATTGTACATTTAATGTAGTTCCGCGCCGGGAATTGGACGTTGCTGGAAGTGCTGTTCATTTCTCTTGTATAAATCCATACGCCCGTACACCTGCCGTCGGAATAAAATTGGCCCGGGCTTCTATACGCGAGGCACGTATGCAGTTTATTTAATTTACGAAAAGTAACGAGACTTCTCTCCCTTTATCGCGAAATCGAGTTTCTCGCTCTGTACTCGATTGCGAATTCGGAAAATCAAACGAGATACGCGTATCGTCTTCTTTTGTAGAAATTCAATTTTTTTTTTTTTTTTTTACACTATTTATCTTGAAGAGAAACAATAAAATATTTGTAGCTCTACTATTCTCTTTCTCTGTCTTTCCAATATTCACACAAATAAAAAGTGAGCTTTTAATAGCACGTGTAATCCCCAGAAAAAAATTCCCTTTGTAATCTGGTATTCCTAGAATTAAATGAATTTCTCTCTTCGGTCGGATAGTCTCTGATATCAATAACGTTCGCTGTCGCGGATGACAAACCCCGCAACAGACGTATAAACGTGTAAATTCGCATTGCGACCTGCTAGTAACAAGGCCCATTCCCCGTCGGTCGTTCATTCCACTTCGGCTCCCAATGCTGTACACTCCCTTTGTAATAGCTACAACGTTCTATAATTAATTTCAACCCTTCCGGGAAATCCATTATCACGTGCAGTCGGTCTCACAGATATCACGACGCCATAGCGGCTGAAAGCTCTCTGTCCATTCAGAACGGAAGACCGTTATTGGATCTATTGACTGTCCCAATGTTGAGCGTGTCTCTCATTCGAAGTGAAGCGTTTCGTCGCGGATTATTGTAATTAGCACGATTAGCACGAAGCTCGCGCGCTGCTCTTTTTCGCATCCTCGTTTCCAACGAGAACTAGCAAGCAGACTTTGAAAGATGTGAAAAATATGTTTCAAATAAATAAATTTACAAATAAGTTTGCGCTTGAAACAAAACTAAAAAAACCAACCGTGAATATTTACGTACAAAGTAAATGAGAATTAAACGAGCAGTTACGTTGCGATATATGGAAACAATTTACTTGCGCGACGTTAATCCGAAGATTTGCGGGAACGGCGGATTTGCCCGCGCGCTTTATCGTTAAAATCGCTGTAGAGCTCGAATGACGAGTGACGCGAATAATCGCCGAAAATCCTCCAGACAGAAGCAAATCTGCCCTGGAGGCTGCAGCGGCATGCGTCAGGGTATTAATCTTGGTATTCCGATACACACGCGGATAGGGCCGCATTAAGGAAACTCATCGGAAGGAGCAACCTGCAACAGACAGTGCGCGCATTTACCAGCGACCGCAGACTAATACCTACCGATCTACTTAATCCCCGAACCCTTTAGGACGTCAGTGCGGCACCTGGTAATTAGCGCTCCCATCAACAAACAATGGATACCAATTTACCTGGGATAATGGCGCGCGCGCGAAGCAGGAAAGATGATCTCCCTTCTATTCAATACATCGGTCTCTGTGCGATGTTTTACGCGCGAAAAGTTAACGCGCATTTCCGGACGATTGTGTGTTGTGATATATTCCGCAGAGCGCGGTCTTTGCCACACATGCGAAGCAAGCGCTGCATGTGTTCCCGATGGACCTTGAGTCGATAGCGGATTTAAACAGATCTAGCTATTTGCAGGATTTTTAGCGAGCGAGATTTAAATTCTTCGTAAAACGAAACGTGATTTTTTTCATAATAATACTTTATAATAAATCTTTCTTCTCGAACAACATTTGCGTCTCTCTCTCTCTCTTTCTCTCGACACAGTTTTCCCGCGTAAAACTTGGTGTTGTTTACAATGCAACAGGCAGAGGATCCGTCGATCCGACGAAATCAAATTGAAAGGGAGTCATTCGCGAATGGGGTGGTTGTGTTTCCGATGATGTAGCAAGAAAGCGATCGGATAGAGGGGAAAAACAGAGGCAAAAAAAAAAACACGCGTAAAGACGGTATAGAATGATCTTCCACGTTGCCATATTGAATTTCATTTGGGTATCCACTTTCATGTGCAGATGACATTCTTTGTCTTCTTGGCCGACGGGAATATTGCATTCTTCCGGAAACCTTTCCTACCTTTTCCGGGCGTAGAGGCTTCTCATCCGGTAAAATGAAATTCCTCGTCCAATTTGCCATCCGGTGCGAGTGCAAACGACCTCCACCACTTCTTGATATAGAAAAAAGAGAGAGACAGGAAAATGGAAAACGGAGCACGAAAAGAACAGAGAGAGAGAGAAAGATCGGAAATCGGAAGCCAGAGGGCAAACTGTATCGGGGAGAGAGAGAGAAAGAGCCCCGAACGTCATATGTGACACTGGCGATTGCTCGCTCGTTCGGTCTGTTTTTTTTCTCCCCCCCGTTTTTCCGTGGGCTCGTTTTGCTTCTCTTGACTGCGAAACTCGATATCGCACGCAATAAAATCGAACCTTTTGAGAAAGCGACCCATACCTTCGACTCCGAGTTATTTCCATGACTTCCACACACCACCGGAGAGCCGGAGCGTGGGAGAGCCGAGCAAACAATACCGCCGATTTTAAACGCTCCTACGTGTACACATGCCAGTACGGAACTTTATTTCTAGCGGCCTCCTTCTCCTCCACCTTCTTCCGCTCGCTTGTGAAATCGAAAACAATGTTAATACCCTGAACGCGTGATTCACTTCAGGGTCGCGTGTGTCTTTGATTCGATTTTGTGAAAAAAGGGTTAGAGAATTATTTTTTCAAACTTTGTTTTTTTTTTTTTTTTAACAATTAGGTATTCAAAATACGAAACAAAAAATCGAAAGAGAAATATATTTGTGTAAATTGTAGTAAGTAAACTTTTTTCATCGTGAAATATTTTGTTGTCAAAGATGAGAGACGACTTTACGAGATTTTACGGTGGATGGAATAATATCGGTAGAAAGGTATTAAAGTTTGTTCTCTCGACGGGGGAGAGAGAACACGTTCTCCCGGATCCTGGGCTAAATTTGAATCGCGGAAAGTTTACAGTCGTTACTTGGAAATTGAGATTCGCAATCGATTGATCTGCAATGCGAATGGTGTTCGAGGATATTCACTTTGAAGGACTATTACCCTTCGCTACACGCCGTTTCAGTCATTTGTTCGCATAATTCTTTTATAATCGAAGAGAGGATTAGTACAAGTTTTCGCAGATATTTTTATCCGTTTTGTCGATCGATTTGGAACGGACTTGGCGTGTGTATGTGTGGGTTTATACATTCTCTGATTTTTCAAGCTCAACATCTCGAGAAAATCGTTTCGAGTTTCTCTCTTTTTCCTTTCTCTCTTTTTCTCCAATACATATACTTACTACCGCGAAACAAAGTAGCGCACATTTTAAGAAACACTCAGAAGGTTCGTTCTCTTCCTTCTTCTTGTTTCTTTCATTAACCGAGTATCTTCTTGTTTTCTATTTTCTCTCTTCCGTCTCGGAGAAGAAGCTAACCGATAAAAATTTTTCTTTTTTTTTCAGGTAAATTGTGCGATGCTCTCTTTATATTTGTTCGTCGCAACTTCTCTGCCCCTTTCAACGACGACACGAGGTGAGACAAAGAAAACGATTCATTAAGTCAAGTTTAAAATGTACATAAAGTAAAACAGAACAACATTAATAGCGCACCGAAATATTAAAACGCAAAAAAAGGTAATATCGCAATCAAATACTGAGCAATGAGGAAGATAACACATTTGACTTTATCGCGTAAAAATCACTGTCCAATAATTCACCGATTGCGAAACTCGACTCAAATGTCACGATTTACAATGCATGTAAATCAAATTGCATACGTTTAAGTACTCGAAAGGAGGTCGCATTGTGTCTATCCTTATCGAGTCGTAGTCGAAGCTGCCGCCATTGCACACGGAGCAGTCCTGCATCTCGGGTTGGCCATTATACGTTTTCTATCTTTGATTGCATCGACGCGTCAAGCGTACTACAGCGTCGCAGGTGTGTCACGCGTATATTCGACTATTGTTCTCGCGGTGACGCAACGCGATTCTTTTCGGTTTTTTAAATATATTCCGAAAGCTTCTTTTCGCTTCTTGTCAGATTCATCTGTTCTAATTCTTTCAGGTTTTTTTACAAAAAAAAGTCTTTCTTGCAGCACATATCTTGACATTATTCCGTTACAAAATTACAATGATAATAGAGAGAGGATTTTTTTTCTCGCGAGAGAAAGTACGTGTATGTGCCATTGAAAATTCTCACGGGACTTATAACGAGATACGTAATGTAAAAATACCGTTGTTCTCCGCAGTTCGGGTAGCTAGCGGTATTTTTACATTTATCTCTTCCAGTATTCCATAGGACCTTTCCCTAATTATACGAGAGAATAAATTATAACACCCTTAGCTCTCTTTCCCCTCTCTCTCTCTCTCTCTCTACGTCGCGTTACGCATATATTAATCTGAAAAACTCGAGAGATTTAAACACAGTACGAAATGTAAGAGTTATTACAGATGTTGTGTTGTTTTTAAAATTTTGTACTTTTTCTCGTATAGCGATAACACATATTTTCTCGAATTATGAGAAACAAATTTACACGAATTCCACCGCTAACTTGGTCTTTAAATTAATAGCATTTGATATATATTTGACTTATCGCCGGTAAAGTATATTAGCATGTTTTAGGGAAAACAGCTGTAAGAGCTTTATCGCGTTTCTCTCTCGATGCGCCTGCTGTGATTAAAGTGCATGCGAAGCCGATGACGCGTCGCGATTAGCGAGGAGAACGGCCCCCGTGAGAAATCCTAAGACGCTTTCGTGATGATATTAGCTTTAAACAGTCCGCTCGCAGTTTATTCCTCCTGTAAATTCAGCCGAGTGGCGATGATGCCGGCGCTCGTGAACGCGCGTTGATATGTACGCGCTCCTCTTTCTCTCTCTCTCTTCACCTGTCTCTCCACCTCATTTTCGACTTTACTACGTGTGCACGTGCGCTGTGTGTGCCCGCACATAAGTGAATGGAATTTGCCTAGCTGCCTCTCCGCGGAATTTCATTTTCCGACCCATCCACCATCGCTAAGGTCCTCTCACTCGTTTCTCTCTCCTCCTGCATTCGCATCTCTTCACCCGGAGAGAGAGAGAGAGAGAGAGGTGGGCGTGTCGCGAGATTCTGAGGACGGTATTATGTCACAATTTGCAAGCTGACACACGCGATTCATCGTCATCTTCCGCGACGAATTCGTGACCCCGCTATTTCGCTACTCGGTGAAAGGATGGTAAAGAATGGATGTACGTTGAGAGTAAAGGAAAAGGCAGTACAGAGAGAAGAGAACGTGACAGTAGTTCAGAAGCAGGCATCCCACGAAATAAGATGCACGTACGTCCTGAAGAAGACGGATGACGCGCGCACACACACTCGAGAGAAAAATATTTTTGGTCAAGAATGCGTCCTTTTTTGCTCTGTTCGACGCTGCCTCACTTTTATATGCGGTTTCGGTTTTTTTTTCTTTTAAACATCCAAATTCATTTCCTGACAGGAAATGAAACCGGAGAAAAAAAAATGGAAAAATTTACTTTCGCTCCTCTAAAATTTCTTTTCTTCTTGTTTCATTAATTTTCATATTTAACCAAAGTGAGTCACGAATCTGAAGATTATATAACTAAAAGCCTTTTCAGCAGACTAATAATTTTTTTAGTCTCATTGAAATATTTACCAGGATACGCGTCTGCAAATTTCTCCGCTCCGGATGAAAAGCGCTGAATGTTGAAAACGTATTTCTTCACTCGGCGCGATTCCTGCTCGAGAGCTGCGTCTATGAAACGCGGAGAAATTTGTTTCCAACATCTTGCGGTTTTCATTAGAGTGCGGAAATGCGCAAGAGTCGCGAATATTCCGTAGGAATCGTTAGACATTAGAGAGACACTCGAGAAAGACCGAGGGATAAAGTTGCGAATCACCCACCACCACCACCACCACCTCTCGACTTCGTTAACGACCACCTCGTAACGCTTATCATCGGATCGCAATTTTGTCCCGCTCATAACAGTATCTTTCTCTCTGATTGCGAAACACAGTCCGGTTTTTGTCACGGCTTATTCGAGGCGGAAATTCTCCGGCAAAAGCAATTCCCGTTTAAATTCCTTCGAAATAGTTGCGTAAACTATATAATGCAAGTAGCCTTTTAATATCGTGTTATTATTATTCTCGTACATATCTGTCGTATCACATTCGATTGGATCAAACTTAGTAGAACATTGTTGTAGAACAGCGAAAAGATAATAGCTTTTACGAGATCATTAATCTGTTAATGGCACAGTGTCTCGTCGCCGATCTCTCGTTTCTTTTGCTTTCTCTTTCTCCCCCTCATAAACACGACAAGCGGACAAGAGGCGGAGGCCGTTTCTTCCTCTCTCTCTCTTTCCCACTCTTTGCTCTCTCCCCAATTTGGATTGGACGTGCGTGACTGAACGGAAACTGCGTAATCTGTGTAATACCCGTAACACACCATTATGTTATTACGTCGGGGTGTTACGTGTCCACCCACGGTGCTGCCTGTGGGGCTTTAGAGCCGTATAACGCTACGCGCGTGCTCCGTTCGACACGGTGAGAGGCATTAAAAGGCTCTTAACGTATCTTCAAAAAGGGTTATCAAGGGGCGTTGAATCCCGCAGATATCATTCGAGAGCGCGCGCGTGCGCGTTTCGTCTATAATTATTAACAACGAGAGGGCCGATTGAAACTGCGCTCTCAACGTTTACATCGCGTGATTATAAGCCGGTGATTTTTTTGCGGCTTTTCCTTTTTCAAAATCTATTACGAGAGAGAGAGAGAAAGTACTTAAATTGCGAAATTATGCGCGAAATATTTTATTGTGAGATTTATTTTTCTATAATGAAAAAGAGAATTGAACGAAGAATACAAAGAAAATGAGATTATCATCGCAATTATAATGATAATTTTCCAGAGAAGAAAAAAGATAGCACATGAAAAGCCTGGCACGTGGGTAGATCTACGCGATATATAATATCCGTAAAAGAGTTTTTGCACATAAATGAAAAGTATGAATGCCCGGGCGAAAGAAAAAGACGACGGTGCGCGTCAGAGCATAATTGGTAGCGGGCATTTATTTTACTTAAAGGGCGCTCTTGCGCGTGTAGAAGACGGCACTCATCACCCTCGAGACGCAATTATTCCTAATTATTTCAGCATCTCAGGAAGAAGAAAAGAAAGGGTAATTTAGGGAGGGCTGAAATGAAATTTGCCGTAAGTACTGCCGGTCGCGAGACACCTATGTATGCGTTAAAGCCATGTTCACACTAGCACAAAAAGCGTGAGTAACTCGTTACACGTTTGTACATTGTCTACCTTTAATTAAAATGCTATTTCGGAGAAAGAATTTATTTTCGCTTTCCATTTGTTTCGTCGTGAAAAAAACGATGATGCTAAATGTACAATTTTTTTTTTTAATTTTGTTAAAATGCACACGCACGTAAATTCAACACTCTGCGCGCAAATAGCACACAGTCCTGATAAATTATTGTCAGCGCTCATGCATTTGGAATTTGCGCGAGCCGCCGCCGCGAATTGGAAATTCGCAAAAGCAGAGTGTGAATTATTTGTGAACACATCCTTAGCGAGATACGCGCGGTGTGAAACGTACTTTTCCCCTGTGCGCGTCCTTGTGTTGGTTTTTGCGCGACGCGCAAAGTGCAACGAGGGCAGCCCCGCGGCGGCGGTGATCGTTTGTAAATGCAAGCCACGTAAAGGGATAGGTTCACTCATTAGGCGGTAACTACGAGTATCCGCTAACCGACTCCACACCTCGTCTCCCGGTGCCCAACGAACGTGGCACAGCTAGGAAATTCGCGTTGCGAGACAACCTGACCACGCAGTCCACAATAGAATTACAACTGTCGACGACTCGTGTTCGCCTCGTTCTCTCCCTTGATGTTTATTCTCCGGATACAAAGGGTAGATAGAGAGTAGGAGATAGAGAGAGAGAGAAAGTGCCTCCCCGAGTGTATATATTACATTTAGACCGTGCTTCTCGTCAAAGCGGTATCCGTGAGGACGTCATTATTATAAAATACGACGTCGGGAAAGCGGAAGAATCAGGGAAAAACGATAGCGTTGTGCGCCGCGAGTTCGAATAATTACAGTCTGCAGCGCGCACAGGACAATGGGTATATATCGGTATACACCTCGTCTCGCACATTAAAGTAGACTCTTTACACGTTACGATACTCTTGAAATATTTTATCATATATTATATAACTATATAACGACCGCAGAAGTTTGAAGAAATAAGAGATCAGATCGTTATGTAATAATAGAACAAAAAAAAAAAAAAGAAAAAAGCAGAAAGTTTCTCGGATATTGGAAACTCGGCAAAACAATTTTATATAGAGAATAAATATTCACTCATCGCGCTGACATAGATATAGACAAAGTTCGATCCCAAGTTTTCGCGATAACGAAATCCCGAGATCAGAGAAGACGGGGGCGCGCGCGCTCTTATCGCGCTCTTAATGACGGAAAATTTCGGTCGAACTTTATGACTTTCGTTGGAAATGCGTCTAATTGAAAATGTAGTTTACGTTGTCGTTAATGAGCGAGTTCCGAGCCTCTTCCGACGAGGATTCTGTAATGATCACGACGTCGAGCAAAAGTTTCGATTAAAAGGGGAAGGTGCAACGTGTTAGAAGTATTGATACGACTCATTCGGACTTGATTTTCCTAGACACTGCATGTGAAGATTGCCGGTCACATATCGAGGAACAGCATTTAGATTCTATTAAAATTATGAAACATAAAACACGTCTGGCATAGATGTCTTATTGGTGCGATGAAAATCTCGGGGAAAGATGGGAAGAACAATATCGATAGCACAATTTCGATCCTCGGAGTTTTTATTATTCCAATAGTCGCGTGTATTTCTGATAATCGGCATAATGTAGGCGCGAATTGAAACAATAAATAATCGCGCCAACAATATCGAACAAATAGCGAATTGGAAATTCGTCCCGCTCTGTGTTTTATTTATTTAGATACGAGGGGGGGGGGCGTGACTATAGATTCCTCCCTCCCTTTGTAACGTGTATAGATGTGTGGAGAATGTATTTGAAACCTCTCCCTCGTTTCTTCTCATCTCCCTTTTCCCGAGTTTCCCGTGTCGGTGGATCGCCTTTTTATAAAGCCAAGTTAGTATAAGACTCCCTCGGGACTCCCCCGGGTCCGAGGGGATGATGTACTCGCCTCGAAACTGCTGATAGTATCCTGGGAAAACCGAGAGAGGCATTCGTTCGAGACTTACGTAACCTCGTTCGGCTCGGACCTCATTCCTTCCTCTTCCTTTCATTCGTCTCTTTCTTTTCTTTTAACTTACTCACCTACCTCTCGTTTGCTAGGCGCTTTCTTCACAGATTTTCGTTACTTTCTTCTTTTCGACTTCCTTTTAATTTCCTTGAGTACGAAAATTTCGGTTCAGGTATTATTGCGCCACTATTGTTTCACACAGAAATAACTAACGTCGCGGCTGAGAGAACTGTGTGTACTCTTTGTTTTTGCGGATTTTATTTTTGCCTTTTGTGCGGAATATACAAAGAGAGTAGCTGTACTTTTATAAAAAAAAAAAGAGAGAGAGAACTCAAAAGTTAACTTCTGAACTGGCGGTCTGTTTACAAATCGACTGATTGCGTGAACCGGTTTTTGAGAGAGAGAGAGAGAGAGAGAGAGAACTGAATCGATCAGTCTGTCGGTTTGCTGAACAATGAGTTTCTGGCACCGCGATTCTCAAAAACGCGCCTTTACTCGTTTTTTGCTCTTCGAAGCTCTTTATAGAGACAATGCAATTTACTGACAACTGCGTGTATACACAGATGTTGAAAAAAACAACAAACACTCATATATGCATACATGCCATATGTACGCGCGTGTATGTATGGGGCTTCGCCCCGGGACGACACAGCGTTAATTGAATTTTTAGACCCGCGTCGTTCGGCGTGACTTTTCATAACGTGTGCGCCGTATATATCTGCGGGTCATTCCGACCTCGTGGTGGTGACAGCGCGCGCTGCGGTGGACTGAAAAAAGAGTGGACTAGAGAAACAAACGGGTCGGAGACCTTTGTCCGCAATGTTCAAACGAAGACCCATTGTATTTCGCGCATTTTGCAAAGTTATTCGCGAATTTTTTTCACTAAACGTTTAATAATCTCTTTTTTCGCGTTGTCGATTCGAAACTTTTGTTTCGCGAATATCATCGCGAATATTATCGTTATAAAACACTTTTTTGATCTGCTGGTGATAAAGGGATGATTATTTGAACTAACGCGCGCGCGCGCGCACACGTACTGCAAATCTATTGAGGATTAATTAATAATCGTTGTTATATAGAGGATTGTAAATGTAAAGAAGCCACTCGAGTTCAACGAGTGGCAGAGCGCGGTTGTATAGATTTAATACAAACGCTCAACCCGGTCCGGCTTTTAATGAAAACGCTGCAAGTACATCGAGGATTAATTAGTTCTGCTCTCATCGGTGCGCGTCCAGAAATCGATACCTGTGCAAAGCGCTACACGTGCCCATCTCTATGTTCGCGCCAATCTAGTCCCACCTAGAGAACGAGCTTTCGGATCTACCTCGGGCGTTCAGGTCGATAATTAAATTTCACCTATAGCTGAAGTCTGTGCCGAATATTAGTCTCCGGAGATATTGCCCGGGTTGTTCCTCCGGAGAGCCATCGCTATTGTGACACAGTGACGCGCCATCACGAACGCGCACAGTTCTCGGTCGATTGCTACACGGAGCAACATGTGCGAGGTAATAGCTGTAGAACAGAGACGCATGAAAGTTTGAAGTTAATCCCGTACGGAGTTTTGAAGTTTATCCGCGTTTTTGTTTTCCTGCATTAACATTTTTTTGACAAGTGTATAAATTATGATAGTATTTTCGTATTTTTGTTACAGTCCCAACAATATTTTGAAATAATAATTTTGTTCCAAAGCATCTTCAAATTCACCGTTTATATACGTTATCGCTTATTATAACCCTTTAACGTCGAGTTGCAACTTTCTGCGGTTGTCGCGAAATCGGTCGTACGTATACGTAGGTAACAACGAAGGCTATCACGACGCGACGGTCCGATCGTTATTGAGTGCCGACGGACTCCAGAATCCAATATTGTATCGTTAAACGAGCACGGACCGACGATACGTATCGCCATAGCCTCATCGCAGTTAGTGTAGGACAATCGGGATTGATGATCCGCAAATGGTCGCATAGTTTCCTACGTTCATGGCTAGGAACGACGGTGCTCGCTACATTCATCGTGCGGATGGAAAATCATGATTTGCAGGTGGCGTATACGTTGCATGCCGATGTTACATTTGAACCATATCTCGGTTTAATCAAATTACCATGGCGAACCAATTAATACCATTTAGCGCGCGTAGAAGCGCACCGAGTATACCCTATCATCGCCATCAACGCGGCCGTTTTATCATGTCGCTCGTCATAATCGCTCATAACAAGCCGAACACGCGATATTGCTTGCGAAATCCCGAGAAAATCAAATTTTAAATCGCGATCAAAAAACGGAGAGAACGGGGGAGGGGGACGGCATAGCGCGCGAAGACAGTAATCAAATAAAGTTGATTCGGACGAATATAATTGCGCGAAACGTGTCCTGGATATATTTTCGCGCGTTTCGATGTGTTAATTACACTTGACACTGTACGTCGAAATATTTCGAATAACAAAAAAAAAAAAAAAAACAACGAAATGGAAATTTTTAACTTCACAGAGAGGTATTTCACACGCACACGCGATCCGAACCAAACTTGAATTTTCGAATTAAATTTAATTCGAATCTTCGCGTGTATTAAATTTTACGTTTAAATGAAGAAACTAAATATGTGTATGTGTATACCTACTTGCACGCATGTCGACTAATTTCTATTGACTAATACTTGATTGCACATTTTCACGAGCCTTTAAATTGTTTTGAAAAAACAACGAAAGCCTGTGGCAACTAAATCATCAAAGCGCACAATTGCATAAAATCGCGATTTTACACAAACGTCAAAGTTCGCAAAAGACACTCGCAACTTTTTGTCACTAATATTATATTGTCGCACGCGCGAATCTTTAATTAAACGAGAATAAAATTCTGCTGCTGTTGCTGTTGGAATTCGAATCCCTACTTTGTAATAACCGCGTAAACCGATAAGAAACTTTTTTAATTAGCCGTATCGATCGTTTGCTCGCGCATATATCGGCAACCCATTATTACGCGAAGATAATTAAGTTTGAGACGTTTTTCGTGCTTTCTTTTTTTTTTTTTTTTTCAAGTCTTCTCCTCACCGACGCGATATTCTTTATGGCGTGCCGATCTCTCTCGGCGCGGGATTAAGAATTCTTCGCGGTATCTATCGGGGATGCCGGGATTGAATTCTCAAGCTCGACCCGTTCCGCGCGCGCCTCGTTCTTCATCAGTTTCCGCGCCGCCCGATTCGGAATGATAAAAGTGTGTATTTAAGTGCGCAAGCGTTTGTAAGCGTGCGACGTCACGTACGTCGGAGACGCGAACGAAAAAAAAAAAAGAAATCTCATCTTTTTCTTTCTCTCTCGAAATGATTCCGAAAACCCATTTCGTGTGGAAATCGACATTCTTCTCCGGTTCTTTCAGATCGTTAATTTCACAGCCGCTCGCGTATACAGACCTCTCACGTACACGCGATTTCCTTGGAACAAGGAAGGTAGAAGAGAACAAACAGTGCTTAGCCCGCGCACCGTCGTCGTCTCCTCGAGCAATTCTACACCAACGCGACACGTGACTCGATTGTTTCCCAATAACGGCGAACAGAGCTGAGATTCGAATACGATTCTTCAGAAGTGATAAAGAAGCTGTTGAAGAAAGAGAGAGAGAGATCGCGCGCGAAAGAGAAGAGAAACTGCGCAGATTTATCTGAACTAAAAATGTGGGAAGAACCGTTGAAAAACAGCGGTATAAAGTAGTGATTAAACGAGGAAGAGAGAGAGAGAGAGAGAGAAAGAGACAGAACTTTTTGAACGGGAAGTGGCTCGTTATTGCGATCATTACAAAGCACCATCATTACGCGGCATTATATCGTCGGAGGCGAATCGATTTTCTCGGGCGGGCGTGGTTGACGATCGGGTTGTGATCGCGATCTGCCTTTGCTCGCCGGGATGTCGATACGATGCCGAACCTAATAGTCTGTGTACACTCAACCGATGAAATTGCTTCACGGGGACTCCCTTTATATCTTTTCTTTGTTTCCTCTTCAGCGAAGAGCGAGTGTTTTTCTTGCACTCTTCTGTTGTCGCCCTTTAATGAAAACTTTCGCGATGACTGTCGATCCGGGTGCGTCTTTACACACGCGATCTAAAAAGTATAACACGCCCAGTGTCTACGTAAAAATAACGAGTTCAGCAAATTGTTTGTGGGATGTGTTACATTTCCCGACGTGTAATAAACACAAAACTAGAAGAGAAAAACAGTTGAACTTTGAGAAAAGTGAAACGGTTTGGAGAGAGCGTGAACTGTAATTTGAGAAACGGGCGGCTTTATTACGTTACTCGTTCGTAATTTTCGTAAGGACATCAGGCCGAAACGAGTTAAATGCTCCATGGGAAAGCCTCAGTTGGAAAGGTTTACGTCGCAGAGTGTTTCAAGCTGTTTACTTTGGACGCTCCAAGCACATCGCGCTTTGCCATTAAGCCACTTCCCCGCGTCGCCCCTCTTTTACCGGGCGGACATTCGCGTAGGAAACTTTTTCACGATTATTTCATGAAACGTCGCGGACACTTACGCTCTGTTAGTCTATCTGCGCTTCACGGTTGCACTGGTGAAACTCAGCCCATTTCTAGGCGGAAAAAACAGGAGAAAGAGAGGGAGAGAGAGAAAGAAAACGATAAAAATAATAAAGATGAATATGCGAATTAAGAATTTCATACAAACTGCTGAGATATATACGTTTTATTTTTTTTTTTTTCAAGATCTTTATTCGAGATTTTTCCTCCATTTTTTTTATCGCTCTATTTTCCGCAATCAGTTATCAAGTTCCTCGAGTAGACTATTCTATTATAGCGCGACTAAGAAAATACTGAATTCCTGGAAAGGCACATTGAGACGGCCGAAGGAGAGAGAGAGAGAGCGCTCTTATCCGCGATTTTGTCGGCCGCCCTTATCGTCGGGCGGAAAGAACTCTCGGCAGGAAAAGAAGCTTCCTCATAGAATTTATTATCGCCAGTGATTTTTCACCTCTCCGAGATGCCGACAACGCCACCGCGTCGGTTCCCTCTTCCTTCCTCTCTCTCTTCTCTCTCTTTCTCCTTCATTTCTCCGTTCGCGCGTGAAAGAAGTAAAGTACTCGATATCTCAAATGAAATATTATTGCACCCCTCGCCGCTTTAAGAAGGCAGCAACCATGTTTTACGAGGCGAGAAATTTCGGCGCAAAAACTCTCTCTGCAGAATACGTGCGTAGAGCAGAAAACTTTTGCTGTATCTGATCTCCTTTCGCAGTTCTTTTTCTAAATCTTTCATCGCGTATAATAC
>QVNV01018805.1:0-40508 GCA_014825455.1 Pseudomyrmex pallidus
GAGAGAAAGAGAGAGAACGCGCGCGCGCGCGTGTGCATGCAACCGAGAAAGAAGCATTTTCTCTCGATAGTAACCTTCTCGGTTTGTGTATTACGTTACGTATAGATACGCGAAGAGATCCCCGCGTAAATTGACGCGTACGCTCGCATTCGCGAGTCTCTCGAGTTAGGCGAAATTGGTCGGCGGTAACTGCCTATCTCGTTTGTACGACCGGCTATCCTCGCGAATTCGCGCCCGTTACTCCGCGGCTCTTGTCACAACGACAAGGCACTTTCGATACGAAGCGAAAGAACGTTCTAAAAAGCACTTCTTCTCGCCCCGGGAACTCACCGAGAGTGAAAACCCACTCGACTGTCTATTCGCGACAGTCAAAGATAAATTGTTTCAATGGCCGTGGAGTAAAAAAAAAAAAAAAAACAATTATTAGACACGTAAATATTAAACAGAAATACAACGCAACAATTGTCAAACGTTTCTCATCAGATATTAATTTAAATACGTTCACCGAGAAAAAAAATTCTTGCACGTCTGGCGACAAATTCGATATCTGATTATAAATAATAATCGCACGTAATTATGCATGAGACGCGATGTCTCATGTGACTGTATATATATATAACTTATACGTGTCAGAATTTTTTCGCATATGAATGAATCACTCTCTTTTTTTCTCGAGTTTTTGAATATTCTAGTTCCTAACTTTTTTACACGTATGAATTTTGTTATAACTATTTTTTTTTTTAATAAAAAAAAATGTACGGCCGGTGGTACATGTCCGCGGTCATTGGGACAGTTGCCTTGTATTTTCTCGCTTTCGTTTCTTCAGTCCGCCGTGTTCGCACGGAATTTTCGCGGCTTTTGACGAAATTTTTTTTTATGTTCTCTTTCATATCACGTCGTTTTGCACTGCGCTCTCACCTCTCTCTCTCTCTCTCTCTCCACCGTAATTGAGAAAGTGTGTGAAAATAATCGGAGCGTAATCGAGCTCCGTTGTTTCAGTTTTAGAAGCGTTTCAGAAAGCCAAGTAAGCCAAGGGGATCGCGATCGATCGCTTTTTCTCCCGTGAACACGCGGTGGTAAAATGTTCTCCCGTGTACGCAGGTGGTAGCACTTTCGAGAAGCACGACCACTACAACGGCTCGCTGCTGCATTTCCACCGTGTCGAGAGGCGGCAAATGGGGGCGTATCTCTGCATCGCCAGCAACGACGTGCCGCCAGCGGTTAGCAAGCGGGTGACGCTCGCAGTGAATTGTAAGCTCGATTCGTTCTACGCTTGAGATGTTCTCTCGCTGCTAATTATCTCTGAGAAAGTATGACTAATTCGTTCAAATCCCACATCAAAAGAGAAACGGGGGATGTACACACACGGGATACGACGATGTACATAGCTCGAGTGCGCAACGCTCGAGCTGTCGCAATTTCACAAAGAGAAAGAAGATTTGTCCGCGTTATGCGGGAGAAGTTTCGAAAATGAGGAACGGAAATAAAATAAAAAAATAAAAAAACCAGAGAAACACAAAATTTGATTCTTACTTTCGCGAGAAACTTTTGTAGTGTACCTACTTTAGTTTTTTCAACTTTTTCTCCCCGCGCGTATACATACACACACGCGTTCGAGGAAAAGTTGCTCGCGCGCGAGTTTTCCATGTACACTTATTTTATTTCCATAGTCGCACCCGTCGTAAAAGCGCCCAACCAGCTATTAGGCGCTCCTCTGGGTACAGATGTGCAACTCGAGTGTTACGTCGAGGCATTTCCGAACACGATCAACTATTGGGTGAAGAATCAACGAGGCACGGAAGACGAAATGTTATTAGAAGGGTGAGCGTCATCATCTCTTTTTTCTCTCTCTCTATTTCTCGTCTCGTTCCGCTCTTTTCGTTAAATTTTTTTTTTCAATAATTCGCGGTAATACCGTTCGGGATGTAAGATAATACGATAAAATTTCATCAGCCGCCACAATGAAATCTAATTATTAACGCTCAATCCGTCCGAATGCAATGCGCAGACCGAAATACAGCATACGGGAGGAGCGCACGGGGTACACGGTCCTGATGTGGCTTTTAATCAAAAAATTCACGGAGAAGGACGTCGGTAGTTACAAATGCGTCTCAACGAATAGTCTAGGAAAGGCGGACGGAACTTTGAGATTATACGGTAAGTTTTTTTTTTTTTGGTTGTCACCTTACGTCATGGCGGTCAAGAAAAATATAATAATAATAATTCGCGAAATCGAAAATTTGAAATCCGCTGTTGTGACGCTGCACTTTCAGAGATTAAAATCGGTATCGACCGAGGGACACGTGTAAAGGAAACCGTATCTATCATTGGCGGTGAGTAGAACACGCATTGATCTTTTTCTCTCTCGCGAATATTGCGATATACTGCTCTCTCCCTCGTGTACACGATAGCCAGCGATTTTGCCACTCACTTGGTTTTCTCAGCGCGATCACACGTTTCGTCGAGAGAAAATGAATTGTCACAATTTCCGTGAGTGAGCGTGAAAGACACGACGATTTTTTCAGGACTGGCCGAGGCCGCTCAAAGTTCCGGCGCCAGCAACGTACTCGGAGGTCTCTCCAAAAGCGGTAGCAGCTTGTCGCACTTTCTATCAATGTTTTTCTTCATACCGATATTGTGGCCACGGTGAGAAGACGGCATCCACTACTGGTCACCGCTAAGCTACTTAGTGCCGGATGACTTTGTGCCAAAAAAAAAAAAAAAAAAAAAAGCGAGCGCGAGTGATACTATATGGTAGAAGAGATGTACGTACACAGCAAGAAACGCGCGAGAGAGTATGTGTGTGTATGTGTGTGTGAAAGAGAGCGAGAGAAAGAGAGGGAGAGAGAGTGAAAAACCAGATAATAAATAGGAGTCTTTGGTGCTCCAAATTCTTCCTATACTTTCCTTTCTTACTCCCAGAGTGTCGAAGACATTTTTAGAACAATGGATGTTGTCAATGTACGCGTCGCTTTAGATTCGCGTTTCGCAGATCGACGGACCAAAGCTTGATTTGTATCACCTTGTTCAGCTGCTCAGTAGAAAACCTGGAGAAAACGAACCGAGCGTCCGACACCATTTGTCTACACACACCGTTTGTATACACACACGCACGCACACACACACACACACACACTTGCGAGAAAAGTTGTGGAAACATCGCGCGAGAGAGAAAGAGAGAAACGATGAAATATCACTACCATCTGAATCAAATATAAATCAAGCTTAAACTGTCGATACGCTGACCGACGAATACGAACGGGAGGGTGGCGAGGGTGTTTGGCCCAACGCGGAGATGCTTAATGAATCGACGATAATAATCAACGGTCATTTTATTATTGATTTTACGCGCTGCTGACTGACTTTGAACGTCGGAAAAAAACTTTGATGTTTCAAAATAAAATTAAGAATTGAACGTTGTATGTCTTGTGCGTTTTGTCATTTCAAGCCACAAATTTCACAGCACGTATATCATTCCTCTATTTTCTTTCGTCAATTAATTTTGTTATATAACATATAAGTTTTAATTTTTCATATGATATATTAAAATTGTTTATGCAATATATAATTTTTTATATAATACGTATATAAAACTTGATATACGTGTAGTAATCACGCATGAAATTATTTAATTTAATTTGAAAAATGTACAAATGAAAATTCAACAGTTAGTTATATATAACGTTGTGTGTGTATTGAAATTAAAACCGTCAATTTTGTTTTGTGAGTCGAGACACGTTTGAATTTAATGCTACAGCCTATTTTCAAGCCTCGTCCACCAGACGACACCACTTTCCATCTTATAACACAGGTATAGTGAACTTAATTAAAAAAAAAAAAATCTGTTATATATGTTTCACAAGCCACTTGAGTGCAAAACGAATCAGATAAAAAATGGAATCTTTTGCATTTATAAAACGTACATGTGTCAAAGGCGTTATTGGTTTCTTTATTTTCAGACGACCGCCATTTTTAGACGAAAACTTTCGTCGTTATATCAAGTTATTTCAAATTCACTTGCGTTAAATTTGTCATCGCGAAGTTGGTTAAAGTACACGTAACGAGATATTATCCTCGTTGTTTGAGGTTTTGTCCGCGACTTGGTCAAATATAAATTCACATAAGAATTTAAAAACATCAATTTCTTGATTAACGGTCGTAATTGACGTCTATGTGACGTCTAATGAAGGTTCGTTCATGCGAGATAATGCAAAAAACGCGCATTAAATATTACACGTACCTGGCAACGTATCGTTGTGTGTGTCAATTATCCGTTCGCTGCTTCTCGGCGGGAAGCTCGCAACAGTACAATAATAATCGTCGTTTGTGGACACAAAATGTCATTTTGCTGTTCCGATTACACTCGCGTTCGTTTTCGCATGTAATAGCAACTGCGCTTAATTAATAAATTAAATGAATACGTTCAACACTTCACAGACACACAACACTCGCGTAATAACCTATATATCTGACAAGTCAGACTCGGTCCGATATACTCGCTAAAGATATACTTGCAGAGCGAATTGAATATAAGCCGTTTATCGCGACACATTTTCCCTACTAATTCGATAAACTTTCGAACACGAACTTCGCTTTTTTTTGCGATAAAAACACGCAACAAACAGAGAGCGATTCGAATGCACTTTGCTCGACGCGACGCGGTCCCATTAACTGCCCGCGAATCCCGCGATTTCAAAATCCCGCTTGCGATTCTCGAAGTATCGAAGTATCGAGAACTTCAACTACGTCGAAGTACGTCGAGAACTACATGCAATATGGCGGAATCGCGGGCAACTGTGGCCATCTAGCGGCAAGCAAGGCGAAATAAGAGCAAAACTGAATCCCACCTGTTGCGCCTGTTCGCCGCCAGATGACTGCGCTTGTTTCTAACCTCGTTCGGCAACATTTTTCAATTGATAACTCGTCGAGACTATCAAAGTGTGCACGTGTTGTCAAACAGCAGTACTGATCAATAAAGAGTGTGAATAATAAAAGCGGTGCGTATACTTATCTTTCTTCTGTAGAAAATTTAGATTGAGTTATTTAGAGAAATTAAATCAAGTTATATTTGGAAAAAGTGCTCGTACTGCAAAAACTTGCGAATTTTTAACCTAACCTAATAATGGCGTTTGATGTTTATGCAGGAAAAGGAGCGCCGGTCAGAAACAGAGGAAGAGAGTGTACTCGCGAAACTCGCACGTTAATAACACGATAATAAAAACAATTCATTGTTTATGTACATTTGAGTTGTGTATTTGTTTTATCAAATCTATATTGATAACGCATATAGCACCTCTCATGATCGTTACCACGTGTAAAAACAATAGTTCACTGTAATGTTGATGCATAATGTAATAATGATGATTGGTGTATGAACTACTTTTAATACCGGTGTGTATGTATGTATGTAATAAAAAAATCTCTCAGTAAATAAATAATTACTGTTTTCATATTACGTTTATGTCACAGCAGCATGACGAGATTACATTACGTGCACCAATGGCAGAATCTGAAAAGACAAGCACATTGGAATGGACACGGCCCGATCAAGTGATGCAACTATATCGCATGAAGTTAAAGAAACGCGTGCTTCAAGCACGTATCAATAAGACGAATGTCAGCAAGGACGTTGTTGAAGGTGGGAATTTGGATGGGTTTACTTCAGGCAGCAATGCGCTGCAGAACACAAGTCAGAAGCGTAAAAATCCATTTGTAATTAACGAAACGTGCAAAAAGCAGAGAGATGTAACAAGCGGATTGGAAATCAGCAGCGACAATACACTGTTCGAATTACTGAACATCGACGTTCAATCCAAGAAACAGACGACGAATGCGACCGCAGAGGAGTCTTTAAATTTCGCTAACGTTCTCTCAAAATTAGAATCGAACGTCGAGAATAACACTGAATGCCCGAAAGGCGCGAAACACTTGCCCATAGATTGGACATTGAAGACTAAAATGAGATTCACTTCTCCGAAACCTTTCCCGTGGAGTAGCAAACTCAAGACGAGCGAAGAGGCGTCGGGCACTACTGGATTTGTCAGATGCCTGAACATTGGGGACAAAGAGACAACTTTGGATACTAGTCTGAACGCAAGGTTTGATTCTTGTTTGTCTTGTTCATTGATTTCCCATCTGACTTTCTGATTGAGATGTAAAAACTTAATGTACGTTGATTAGATTTCATCAGTGTTGCTTGCTGTGGCAACATCCGTCCATACCGTGGTTAGAGCTCTTTCCTCGCTCGTCGGGCAAAGTGAGCGCTACCCTCGCAAACAACGCGGCGATAGCGAACAATCAGTGCGCGAAAGACGCTCTGCACAGCGAATGGTGCGACAGTTTTAGATCCCTGTTTCACTTATTGCGAGCGGGACAATGTCCGTATTTTTACATGTGCGCGAACACGTTTAATGTGCTTTTTCGTGCTGCCGGTATCTGCGGACTGTCGGAGATTCATGCCCTCGTGACACCCACGACGCGCGGGTTCCGTCAACTGCTGAAGCAAGAAGGTAAAAAGTTTATATAAGATTCTTTATTTATTTATTCCCTTGCGCACATCTATTGAAATGTCAAATATGTGCAATTAAGTACGTGACAAAAAAAAGTATATCTCAATTTCTTTTTTTTTTTTTTCAGAAATAGAATATTCCATGCCATTGAGGAAGGATCCTAAACGACAATCTGCAGAATTAGACTCTGCTAAATTTGTAGATTCTGACACGACTACATTGAACGATGAAGAAAATAATGTTGAAGACGATGACGAAGCTCAGGACGCATTGCTCGAAAGTCTGGGGATAGAAAATTCGGAAATTCTCAAAATCAATCACTCACAAGTACGACACACCGTCGAATTACATCGCGCGTTTGTCGATTTGTTGTTCTAATCTGTCGCAAATCTTCTGTTTCAGGCGAGAATGACCATGGAGAAGGAGAGCAAAGTGGACAATTTGAGACAGTCTCTCGTGTTTGTGAGAGGCGTGGAGACGCAGGCGTTGTTTAACTTTTTAATTAATTGCAAATCAGCTACATCGGTGACAGGTGCGTTAGCCGGGATCCCGCCTACGCTTTTGGCTCCGACGGCTTTTCACGGCGCCACGTTAAAACCGCTTAAGGTAATACGCGATTGGCCGAGTGTAACTTTGTATTACATTGCTTGCTTGCGGGTTCACACAATTGTTTTTGTTTTTTTTTTATCTGGCAAAGGTCCGTGAAAGTGTGGTACGATTGTGCGATGACAACAATAGATATTATTCTCTCGAATTAAAAGGACCGCTTCTGCCGCACGTTCTACCTTCTCTTTGTCATTTAATGAAATCTAGTCAATTGGAACAGTATTCGGCAAGTTGCGCGCAGTTGGCGTCAACGAGTTCGTTCTCCGCTGTAAAGTACGGTAAGTGATTGACACGCATCGACATTTTATCTGGCGAGATTTCAATCTGGCGATGATTCCGATAACTGACAGAGAAAAAGACGAGGGAGAGGGAGAAAGAGAGAAAAAAGAAAGAATAATATGTTTGTACTTCTATAGATCAAACAGGTGTTACAAAAGGAGAAGATAGCAACGCTTCCAAAGTGCCACCTAACGTCTTTGGACAAGAGAATCTGAGCGATTGCGGGTTAAACGAAGATTTATTAAGTCACTTTTGCAGCCCGGATCCCGCCAGAATAGAGGTTGTAGAAAGTTTTAAGTTCCTTAACGGATTGTACACGTGGTCCTGATTTTTCATAAATATTTGATCTCGAGAAATAATTTATACAGTATTTAAGTATATCTAAGTTTGTGTTATCAAATAGATATATCTATATATACACACACACCAATGTTCTTAACTTTCCAATATAAAAAAGCCGACATCTTGAGCATTTTTCATTGTTGGCGAGAGATAAGAAGAATAGTGGACTATCATTTTGAAAAATAAGAGAGAGAGAGTGTGTGTGTGTGTGTGTCTAATGTGTCATATATTTGTACAGTTTACAAAGAGAAAGAAGGTAGGTCGTCACCTGTGTGTAAAGAACATTTGTTCATATATTATATATACACATATATAATCATATCACTTATATGTATATGTATAATGTATTCATCATGTTATTATACCGATACTCTGTTATCGATATTGGGGTAACACCATTTTCATTTAAGTCGAACGCATAGTCTTAACGCGTGATACTTATTAAAATTATATACACAACAAAATTTGTACGTTATATTTTTGCGAACTGTTTTGCGATACATATATATATATATGCCGATCTGTTTTATTTAATAAACCATTACAGGAATATTTATGTTGAAGACATAATGCGACTACCATCACGTTTCTTACTATATGTGCATGCAAATGTGTGAGAAAAAGAAACAATGATTGCAAAAAAAAAGACCATGACAGCAAGATCAACCGAATCAATATAACTTTTTGTGTTTGATGACGTTCGGTTTTCAACGTCGCGATGTTTGTTATTGCAATCGCACACGCGCACGTCGGGACAGATGCGTTTTTTTTTTTTTTGTCGAGATGCTGGAATAAATATCGCGCGGTATAAAGAGCATCATTAATAAGAACCCGCGCAAGAATGTGCAAGAACCTGGGAACCGAAGTAGGTGGGGTCCGTACAGCGGATGGACTGCCCCTAAAAATAACGAATCGATATTCGCCCGCTGCCCCCAAATCAGTCGCCGGACTCGCTGGACTGCCCGCTGGGTCACCCGGGAGAGAGGAAGAGAGATAGAGAGAGAGAGAGAGTCGTCGCATAACATAAAAAACCAAAAAATTCATTTATTATACAAAATGTACGATTAAACAACGATTTACGAGCGCGCGGTGTCGCGATCAATCGCCATCCAACATGTCGCAGAGCGAGGCGATTTTTCATCGCGCGCGCGCGCGATTTGACGAGGATTGAAAAACCGGTGCGGAACATCGACGAGAAACACATCGATGCACCTTGGGAAAATGCATACGCAACGGAGCCATCCGGCGCGCAAATACACACGCGCGTAACCGTTTACATGCGAGAGAATTACGTCAGTACACTCGCCGTCATCGTCGTCGTCGTCGTCGTGTTGCGACACTAGTACGCCGAACGGTTTCGCGTTTCAAGGTCTTCCGCTCGGCTCGGATTTTTCGAGCTTTGTCGCTTTTCAGTTGATGATGTGTTCTATGAATTTTACTTTTTTTTTTTCCGCTCTCTCTCTCTCCTCGCTGTTCAAACCATTCGACGCGATATCTTATCGCGCGATATACATGTACGAACAGAATATATATATTTAAAGGTGTTGCACAATAAGAAATATTTCTTTGGCGTACAGGTAGACGCCTCGAACAGACAAGAGTATAATCGGTAAACTGTTTTTTGTTTCTCTCTTAACAGAGATAGATCGAGACGCGAGCAATCGAAATAACAGACACTCTTCCTCAAAGATCAAAATACAGTGAGAGATCAATACACGAGCGTAGATCGTCTATCTTCTCGAGAGATAATATCGGTCCAATTTTAATCTCATAAGCTTCGACCGTGAAACTTCATATTGTTGTAATTACGAGAGATGTGGGGCGCACTGAGAAAATTAATTTCGATAAATTACTTCCTTCGGCGTATATCCATTACAGCGAAATTAACTCAGCTTCATTCGAAAGCTCTGTAATAATGGAAAAGAGGCGCTTTATCAAGACACACCCTTCGCGCACATTTATATACGCGTTTAAGTGCTTCGTTAATGACCTCTCGTGTTATTGAAAAATATTGATACGGACGTGTACGTGCGTTGGCGTGAATTACGTTTTGAAATTTCTTCGAATGTCATTTCTCTATGCGGAAGAGAGAGTGATTTATAATAAAAAAATTTCCGCGCCGGTTTTGCGAAAATAATATATATTTTTCCTCAACAAGAAAAGGACCGTTGTTGTTCTTGCCTGGCGAGAGGCAACCCCTCGCATAGGCGAGGATTCAGGGTGGATAAAGTCGCTGGGTACGCGCGGCGTCGCGACGCGCCGGGCGTTGGTAAGGCACCCGCGACGCGTAGCGAAGCAAAGGGGGCCGCCACACAAAGGGGGGGAGCGAGCGTCGTCGTGGCGCGAGCGAGATGTACAGAGGTCGGAGGAGAGACCATCCTCATCGGTGGAACAAAGACGTGGCGACGTGAAATCAGGGCTCAGCCGAACGCGGGAGAAAAAGAGGGAAAACCCGTAGAGGGAAAGAGGGATAGAGAGAGAAAGAGAGACGGAGAGAAAAAGAGAGAAAGAGAGAGAGAAACGATGACTCTCCCTGTGGCACGGTGCATGTATATATATACACACACACACATATATAGACTTGCAGGCGCGTGTGCGTGTGCGTGCGTGCGTGCGTGTGCGTGTGCGGGGGGTTTCGAGAGGCTGGCACACGACGACGACGACGACGACGACGATGACGACGACGACAGCGGCGGCGACGACGACGTCGACGATGAGCACGACTACCACGACACCGCGTGGGGGTTGCACGAGGACCCCCTGGTGGGGTTCTGGCTGCCGACCCTACAGTCCCCCGCTGGAAATGATATCAGTCGCGACTCGGTCGAGGGAGCCCCAGCACGTTGTCGTTCCTCCGTGCGCCGTGCCCCTCGCAGTCTCTCCCGTATATATTCCGCCCCTCCAGCGTTATATATACATATATCATATCGCGCGCATCATCGTCGCCTCAGGCCTCTCTCACGGGTTCCAACACGCTGCTCGCACGACGACGGCCTAATTAAAACCGAAGATTTTATTCAACCGAACGGATCTGTCGTCGGACTCTGTTGTCGGAGCTGAAAATATACTCTGGGGTAGGAGATCGCCCGAACAACGGAAAAATCGTCGTTCTCGCGTGCGATCAACGACGCTCTTCTTCTTCGTGAATGAGAAGATATACGCAGAAACGACACGAGAGAGAGACATCCCGCGAATACGTGGCAGAGGTAAGGCCGCGCCTTCGCGATCTCTCCCGCCGCGGTCGCGCTGTTCCCCCCGGAACGTGTGCGGTTTTCCGAGTTTCGCGCGACGTCGACATCGATGTCGAGAGGCGCGGGATATTAATAGAGTCCGCGAAAGAGGTACCGGGGCACCAGCGGCGTACGCGCGGTGCGGCGCGCGCGACGCGCCGCGCGATGCAGCGCGACGTTGTTACGACGTCGTCGTCTTACGACGACGTGCGGCTTCGTCGATTTCGCGCTGAACGCGCGCGAACTCGCGCATTCCTGGACACGTTAGTCACGTGTACAATACGCCCCGGTTTTTTGTTTTTTTTGTTTTTTGTGTTTTTTAATTGCTCCCCTCATGCGCCGCGTGTGCAACGTGCCTGAAACCTCACACATGTTTTCGCTGCTTCTTACTTATTGATTATTTGCAATCCCTTTCGATCAATCGTCGATTGTTGTTTGAACCGCGGCGTGTCCGTCACGCGAGCACACGCCGAGTATCGTGACGAAAAAAAAATCGTCCTCGCGACTCTCAAGGTCTTTTCGATGTGTGTGTGTGTGTGTGTGTGTCGCCTTGTGTAACGCCGTCGCGCTTTTCTTCTAACGCGGAATAATTCGCGGACAGTCGAGTTCAATCTAAAATCACGAAATGCTGCTATATAATTGGATACACGCGCACACGCACACACCCACACACACACACACACAAACCAGGTCGTGTATGCTCTATATATTCGAGAGCGACACACGTGCTCGTTCGCGCGCCGCACTGCTCGAACGCGAAGCGCGTTTTTCTCCGCTTCCTCGCAGAATTCTGTATTTTTTCTTCGCTGAAACAAATTATATTTTGTACGCGTTTTTTTTTCAACAAGCGCAAACAAATGAAAAAAATCTCGAATTCTCTCAATTGCGTCGCAATTTTTTCGAAAAACACGGCGATCAATTTCGCCGCGAGCTGTCCGCGCGATAATCCCTCCGCTCCCTCCGCCGCCCCCGCGCGATTACGACGATCGCGAGAAAAAGGGACGGGAAAAAGGGTGCGTTTGACCCATTCCCGTGCGGAGCGAGAATCCCTTAGAAATGCGTGGAGGGGTCCACCAACAAAATTATGGATCGAGGCAACGCCGAGGGTTCACGTCTGCGCATGACTATCGGTCGCTTTTAGCCCTTGCCCGTGCACGCACTCGCGACGCACACGCAGCAAACCGCGTCCCACGGACGTTGTGTGTTTCCGCGTGTGTGCCCTCCTGGAAAGAAAATTCTTCCTGCGAAGGAGAGAATTTTTCTCTTTCTCTCCTGTTCACGCGCGCGTAGGATCCTCGCGAGTTTGCCAACAACAACGCGTCGGCAGCAAACGGACCCCCGGCCGTGAAAAAAATCGCGACGAGGACCGATCGCACGAGAAGGAAACTGGTCTCGTCGGGGGGATACACGACCGTACGTGTTTGCGAAAAAAATCGCGCGTAGAAAATGGCGAGTTCGATGTCTTTTCGATGAAAAAAAAATTGACGTCCTCGTAAGATGTCGCGCGTTTATTCGCCGCGTGTGTAAAAAAAAAAATAAAATTCGCTTCGCGAGTTACATATGTTTAAAATTACTGCGGTTGTTTTTATCGAAAATCTGTTGTAGGTAAAAAAAAAAAAAAAACAAACTTGTGTCGTTACGCGGCCGATTATACACGGAGAGACAGCGAAGTCTCGCGCGAGTGGTAGTGCGAATGCATGCTCGCGCAAGATCAGAGAATAATTGCGCGGAACGTGTCAATTAAAGCAATATGTGTGACGTGTGTGTTGCACCGCGCGCTGCCACGCGGCCCGCGTACGTACGAGGAGACGCGATATTATTTCACTCGCGACGCCAACGCGCGATAAGAGAGCCGATATTAGTATTCCGCGCGCGCGATTAATAATCCTCTCCCGCAAAACAGCCTGGTGAATCTTCCGCACTTTGTTTACGCGAGTTTACGCGTTGAGTGGGTGGATACACCTCTTCGTCGAATAGTTTTCCTCGTTCTGTCGCGATTGTCCTCTAAAAAATGCGAACGCGAGACGTCGCGAAAAAATATGCGTTTGATTGTGAAGTCGGGAACTTAAAGTCGTTCGATGCGTGTGTTTGCGTAGTTTACATAATTGCAAAAGTTTCTCGCGTATGCACAGTAGATGCGCGAACACATTTGACGCTCGTGCGGAACGTTCGCGTTTCCCTCGAACCATTTCGCGACAGTACGCGAAAATCGATGTACCTTTTTATTTTAGGAACGTGATAGGAAAAGCGACTCGAGATAAAAAAAAAAAAAAACCAACATGGGCGAGAAGACGTTCAATCTAACGTGGAACAATCACCTGGCGAACCTGTCGGGTTTGTTCGAAACTCTGTACAAGAGCGGCTCCCTGACGGACGCGACTCTGGCCTGCCAGGGCGGTATGCTCAGAGCTCACAGACTGGTCTTGGCCGCGTGCAGCCCTTACTTCGAGAGGGTGTTCAAGGAACATTACGGGGAGCAACCGATTCTGATTTTAAAAGGTGCGAGATCAATACATTGAAATCCGACAAGTTTTCTTTTTTTTTTTTAATTTGAAGACGCGGGTTTGCTCGTTATTTTTTATTTCTCCAATATTTAAATAATTAATTAACATCGAAAAAAAAAACGTTCAGAGCTCCAACAATTTCACGATTATTTTGTTCTCGTTAAAACGAAATCACTCGGAACATTTCTTGCAAGTAGATCAACATCTCTGAAACCTCCCCACTCATTTTGACGGGTTGCGCAGGAGTCGCGGTCGAGGAGATGGAGTGTCTCCTGGACTTCATGTATAGAGGATCCATCGACGTGACAGAGGCGCTTCTACCCTCGTTGATAAAAACCGCCACGGACTTGGAGATACGCGGTCTCTCGGGCGAGCAAAAGAATCCGGAAAACAGTCGTAATCTGTACACGAGGGTCGAGACGCGAATGCAACGATGCCACATCGAGACCAGGGTGCACACCACCGAATATATAAAGGATCCGTCGATGATCCCGTTCCTGCCGAATCACTCGAACATCGACTCGATCGAAGATCAGATCAAAGTGGAGGAGATCGAGGTGGAGGACGACCCGATGGTCAGTGACGGTCACGACGACAGCTTCGACGAGCTTCCGCGAGCTCCGGAAACGCAAATAGTAAGCTCGGAAGTATGCACTATAGGGCGTAATTGATGTCAAATATTCTCGAACACTAAAGGAAGTTGATGCAAACACGAGTTTTGAAAAACGCTTATTTCTCGAGTCAATAAAGATTTTCTTCTTCGACGCAGGAGAACTTGAAGAAATCTTGTAAGAAAATGTTCCGTCTTGTGTTTACTTTTTCTTTGCTTTTGTTTAACTTGGTGTCTTGTTTAATTGCGTTGGATTGCTCATTAATTGTTTGTCGAGAACAGCACAGTTCCTTCTATTTCAGAAACTAAGCGTTTCCAGACTCGTGTTTCTACATAAACTTTTTTCATTGTTTGATGGGAATATGCTCTTTGAATATTTGACAATTAAAATGCATTCTGGGTACACGTGGGCTCCGCCTTTCACTCGGAGATTTTTTCGTGAGCTGTGATGATTTTCGCGAGTTGTATTTTGTGCAACAACTTTTCAGAAACACATACCACCTCCGATGTACAAGCGGGAAACTAGATTCAAGGGTCAGAAGAGAGTGGCCGTGGGCCGCGTGACGCGAAACAGCGATTCTCTGCAATTGCGATTCAATGCGAAGGACGTTTCGCAGGAGCCGAGCTACGAGAATTCCTCGAAGGCCATGAAATGCGAGGCGACTTTCGACGACGGACCGACGGATGTCACGATGTCGGATAGTCAGAACGGACAGGTGAGTGTGAAAAATGTCGCGTATTGTTTCATTAATGTACAATACAACGTGCGAGCAGAGTGTGAAGCATTTTTTCTCGGCACGTAACTGCGAGATAATTGAAAAAGATAAGATAAATGTTCCAATGGCCGAACATTTGATTAATGAAATGATTATTAGATAAATAAATATCAATAATAACAATCTCAGTATTTTTAATTATTAGTTTCTATCTCTCTCTCTCTTTTTCTCATATATAAATATTTTACTAACGAGCACAAAAAGTAATATAAGAGTGAAATTTAATTAAAAGAAGAAGAAATACCGAAAAAGCGTTCGACTTTTCTCTCGCCTTTTCTTTTAATTAAATATAAATACTTTGTTATTTTTTTTTTTTTTTTAATAAATGTCCGGCCAGTGGAACTTGTCCGCGTAATTTATCCTACACGTACGTTGATTAGCAGGACGCTCCGAAGTGTTCAGACGAGCCGTCAAAGGTAGGCGTAAAGAGAAAACTCGACGTCATGAAGAGGGAGGAGAAAGCGACGAGGATATTCAGCAAATCGGACAGATCGCAGTACAAGCCGTTCTCGTGCGATCTCTGCACACTTGCGTTCACGAGGGCGTCGCACTTGGCGAGGCATCGGAGGGTACACACGGGCGAGAGACCGTTCGCCTGCAGCATCTGTCCGCGAATGTTCGCCAGGCAGGACAAGCTGAAGCAACATCTGGACTCGCATTTGCAATGGACGAAAAAGAAGGGCACTCAGACAGTGTCGCTGCCGGGGAAAGGCAAACGTGGTAGACCGCGCAAGGTAGTAGAGCCAGCACAAAAAAGCACAAAACAAGGAATTTAAATTT
The DNA here is from genome assembly GCA_014825455.1 of Pseudomyrmex pallidus. Taxonomy (NCBI): domain Eukaryota; kingdom Metazoa; phylum Arthropoda; class Insecta; order Hymenoptera; family Formicidae; genus Pseudomyrmex; species Pseudomyrmex pallidus. The sequence goes on from QVNV01018805.1 coordinate 15,637, forward strand.
AGTAATTTCTGATTAAAAAAAAAAGAAGCGTGTCGCGTTGAAAACACACTCCACGTTTGTGTTTCTTCTTTGGAAATAATTTATCTGTTTTTTTTTTTCCATCTACGCATGTTTTTTAGTTACTCACTGTGGAACAGAGCGAGATGGACGAAATTTTGAAGTTCGGCGAGTTCAGCTCGCTGCTGAACAAGTCGCACTCGGCGAACTCGACGAGCAAGAGCGAGAGCGCGAAGGACGACGACAAGAGGAAGGAGGCGCGTCAAGACGAGGACGACTCGTCGCAGACGGAAAAGGATACCCAGTGTCAGGTCGAGAACGGTCAGGATGTCGTCGAATAGAATTCTCATCCCGGCGGCGGAAGATCGGAATTTTGAATATTCGCAAAACGATATTTTTCTATCATATGCACACAAGACATAAACACGCGAGAATCGACGCTACTTTAGAAAAAAAAAAAAAAAAAGGAAGTAAAACCTATAATCGAGCTTCTCCGAAAGATCCGCGGTATCCTTTTTCCATATGTGTATCTCAACGACAACACAAGGCTTACACGTGTTAACATCTTCTCTCGTCCTCATGTTGTATGTGGCGTAAAAGATCGCTGGATCCTTTTACTGCGAATTGTTTTAAACGCAAAGAGTACCTGAGACGTCGACTAGTAATAACATTGCTACCAAAGCGCATGAGATTTCCAAAGAAGAATTCGTTGATGTAAAAGTTCTCGAGGAAGTTGTTTCGAATTAATTAATCTTACTTATATTAGCATCGAACAGTAAAATTATTTAAAAACAAAAAAAAAAAAAGAAAAAACGATGCGTGTCGCTGCGGGTGACTTTCACTGTAAACCACAATCTTATCTCTCCGATATATTATCGTTCGATGTTACTGTTCGTCACGCAAGTGACACTTGCAATTTTCATTATCATAGTCCGCACACAAAGTCGTTAAGGTCGATGGCCTTCTGCCATCCGCAATGCGAGGTTTAATAATAACGCGTAAAATAATAAGTAATCCGTTATAAACTAAGAATAAATGTCTTATTCCTATGTAAGTAAAAAAAAAAAAAAAAGTGAGAGAATTCGCAACACAAATAGCGCGAGATAATTAAAATTACATGTTTGCGCTAACGATATATCCGATACAGTGTAAGTCATGGCTCTGTAGTACCTAATATTTTGTCATATTGCGCGATTATATTATAATACGTCAAGTACAAATGTCCAAAAATGTTTAGATTACAATATTACATTAACTGCCACGAGACGGCATAAATTAGGGAGGAGGGGGCGTGCGAATACTCGAAAGTTTCGCAGATGATAACATACGATTGATTTGTTCGAAGATTTCTTCGAAATTTGATTTGACTCTTCGAATACAAGGATGATAAAATATTCGAATCGTAACGAATACAATATTGATTATTCCATTTAATTGGAATTTTTTTGTTTCTTATGTTATAAAAGATTGGTGTCTTTCTAGATTTTAAGATTGTAAGGGTGTGTAACAAGGATAAGATAATAAGGGTGTATAACAAAAAAAATGTAATATATAAGCGCGGAAGTGTCACACCTTGACGTCAGATTTTAACTTGAGACTTGGGGGTGTCCGACTTTACACTTTAGCGAGTACCCGCACTTCCTTAGCGTGAATAAATGTGGGCCTAGCTTTCTTTTCGAAAGTGTTTTTTTTGTTTTTTTGATTAAATTCGCGTACTTTTTCGTATTACAACTTGTGCAATGCCGACAACACATTATAGTTTGCTATATAATTTATTTCGCACCACACGAACGGGTTTGCGCGAGTTGAAACTACATCCATTCTTGGGTTACGCTCATTCGCGCGGCTCATTTATCGTGAGCCTGTTGCATAATTCTACCGGATGTCGGATCTGTTTGTTGCTTTTTTGTAAGTTTTTCATTTCTTTCCATTTCGCGTTTTTCATTTCTTAACGAAGCGAACAACGACGACGACGCGACGTATCTTATTCTCCGAGTGCACGAATTACGACCTATTGTTGGAAAAACTACTTTTTAAATTTTAGTATAAAACTATGTAATTAAAAAAAAAAAAAAAAAAAAAAAATTTGTTATTAAGTGGTGAAAAAATGTATTATGAAACAGGCTGCTTATGTGTGGTGTCCTTTTAAAATTCGGTTATAATTGTTGCGTGCAATCAGTTCGTTGTTGTGTAAATTGCGCATTTGTGTTTTTTTTTGTTAACCAGCTGTTGCTCGATCTCTTTTACGGAAGGAAGTTTTCCGTGTGATTTATATATCTCTTTTTTTTTTGTTTTTAAAGGCAACGTGCAATTCCGTTCTTAGCGATATTAGTTATTTACTGCGGTTCGCTGTCGAGCGAGCGGTAAGGTACGAAAGATTCATATCTTACATTCTATATGATGTGTAGCGCGTGTAAATAAATTTTCGAGTGAAACACAAGAAGACCATATGTGATCCTGTTTTTCAATTCATCAGTACATTTATATCATCTTTCGATTTGAAAAAAAAAAAAAAGACGAGGGAGGGAGAAGAGAAAGGGAGGGTGCGCGAAAGTTACTCCTTGTTACTCGCCAAGATTATTGTATTTTCATCGACATACAGTACATTTTTACAAATATGTGTCTACATAATGTTTTATCTTTTTGGGATTTGCTCGGCAAAGATGGCAAGGGGGGTCGGATTGAGTGCATAAGATAGTTCTCTCTCTTTCTTTCTCTCTCGCGCGCGCGCATAAATAATATATATAATAATCATATACGCGAGCCGCACACCGAAAATCTTGCCCTCTTCCCTGTTGTATCGAAAAAATAACGTCGCTTAAGATTTTACATTGATCGAACTCACGAACGTCTGTCGACTCTGTTGTTGTTGTTTGTAGCGCGCGTCGCGCGCTCTCGTCTGTGTTTGGAAGCGGTCTTTTCATATTGTACGCAATACGCAAACACCGAAAGCATTTTCGTCTCTTGTACGAAGTATATATTATTCACCTATTTATCGCGCGAGGCTCTATCGCGCGCGCGTCGCAAAGCTTATTTGCGTTAATGTATTTTTTTTTTTGTTTTTGTTTTTTTACGATTCACATCGAGCGCGTGAACGACTATTATCGCGCGTTTAAGGCAACGCAACGAGTATATCTTACTTTGTACTTAATCGGAAAAACGGGAATACAAATCCTCCTCCTTCTGGCTATACGCTAATCTTCTTAAACGAATAGGGTAATAACAGGGTTACACACCGTATATATATCTGTGCGAGATTCTCTCAAAAGTGCCTCATCACGCGCTAAACTCCACAATTGACGAACTTTTGCTTGACGACGAATCGACACTTTCATATGTTTCGAACGAATATTAAAAATTTACGCGCGCACAGGGTTCTCTCCCAGAAACTGTTGGGAGAGATTTTTAACGATGGAGTTCTCTTGAGGTGTCTGAGACAGAAATTCCAGTGCGAAAACGAAGTGAGGCTGCAATAGTTTTTTTTTTTTTTTTCACTTGCAAATGTCAGGACCTTTGATAATTGTAGACAAAAAATGTTTCGATGCGATAATTTGAGAAAACATTTTACTCGTTATTATTATCTCTAAATTCTAATATTTAAACGATTAATTAACGAAAAAGATTTCAGCTACAAAGAGCTTTTTAACGTTTCAAACTTATTTTCTATTTTAGGGTTAAAATAAAACTACTCGGAACACATTTTTTGCGAATAGACTGCACTTCTGAAATACGTGTCATTTTCACGGATCTGATTATTCTCAACGTCAAATGGACAAAACATGTTTTGTTAGTCTCGAGACATCCCATGTGTGCACGCGCTACCGAAGTTGAAAAGCACATTTCGCTTTGTTATGTATATTCACAATTATATAAATCACAAAAGACTCTTCTCTCATCATCGGAATTTCACAAATTATTCCGATGAGACAAGGAGAGAAAAAACCGACTGTGGGTCTGAAAGAATTCATAATCCTGATTAAACATCGAGATAGCGGAGAGAGCCACGAACGTGCGTGTATAATCGTATCCGTATATCGTGTTTTTCAAGACAGAGATTTATCGCGCGAGATAAGAAAACAAACGCGAACCGATTCGCGATGACGTGAGTCGACGCGGATTTTACGCGTGTTTGATGAATCTTTTTATATCAAATAATATATATATATATTTATTTATTTATTTATTTATTGAGTTATCTTTATCTTGTACTCGTAACGCACACATATGTTTATCACTCGCTTCTCTATAATATCAGTCAATCACATGATTTTCAACAACAATGTTATCGCACGACGAATAACTTAGACGCGGCAACAGCAAAAATGTGTCCGTCGGTCGTTGTTGTCAACGCACGCACGACCGTTTTTTTTTTTTTTTTTTTTTTACGCGGTTACAGCCTTCTATGTCGTGAAAAACGCAAGTTCTTAAAAAAGTGTAAACCAACAAGGCGAAGATGTCATTTAACTAATAATCGCTTCACACCGCGTCATTTTTTTTCCCGCGTTCTTTTTCCATCTCTTCTTTTTCCTTTATTTTTTTCTCTCTTTCTCTTCTATGGACAACAGATACGAGCAATTTTTACGATCGCCAACAACAAAGTTGACATCTTTTTTACAGCCCGTTGCGTAACTTTATTGTCACATGTAACATTTATACAATCTGTTGCGAATATAATTATCGCTTGGTTGTTCGCAATGTTTTTAGATTTTTCGCAATTCTACTTTTTGAAAACAAGTGGAACACGTAGTTTTTTTTTATCGGACAGAAAAAACTTGAGAATAACAACCGAAAAGCGTGAAGAAGAAGAAGAAGAATAGTCCGCAAGCGAAATTATTGTACGTGTGCGCAAATGAACTGTGTGTTTGCTGTTTCAACGACACTTATATATGTATATGTATATTGATCAAAACCCTGCCAGGTGTGTTCAAAAGTCGGAGAAAAGTACGCGCTTATTATTTTATATTTAACATTTACATTCACAAACGGTGTGTATATATTTTAACATTCTTCGAGAGAAGACGAGAGACTTTTTTTTTCCTGGCACCATAAAGTTGCCCGAAAAAAAAACGACGCTATTTAAAACCTGAGAACACACACGACGTTTAATGTGATAACATTTAGGGGGTTTTTTTTTCTTTTATCTTTCCGTTCACCGTCCGTGATTGATGTTCGGCAAAAGCGCGTTCGATTACACGCGCGCCCGTTCACGAACGTTCAAAAAAACAAGTTCGAAAAGGAGAGAAAACTGAAAAATAAAAAATCGCATTCTCTGTCGCAAAAACGAAGCGATTATTACGCGCGCGAAAAGCGAAATGTCGTTGAAGCGACGACGATTTTTTCGCTGCGAAATTCATTCACCTTTGCGCATTTCTTTGTGCATTTGTGTGACAGCTCGATGTGTGAGATTCGATTCCCGATCGGTCTCTGATTGTGCTCGAGAAAGCAATTCTCTCTGCAATTTGCAAAAATACACTTTGTCCTAATTAGCCGCGCGTTCGCGAGTCGGAATGACTCTCGTGGAGAAAGAAAAAAATATCAAAGTTTAATTTTATACACGTCGCGTGTTGATCTTTGAGAGCAACGTCGTCGTTCCGCCGCCGCCGCGGAAGAGAAAAAACGTGAAGTACTCTCGTGGTCGCTCGTCATCTCGTCAATGGTTTATTTTTTTTTTTTTTTTTCGCTTTTCGTGCGTAAAAAGTCATCAAAGATCTCGACTCGGAGACACATCGTACAGCTACTAATTTAATGAAGATATTATCGCTATCACACAATATAGCGCGAAGACAGTGATGAGATGTGATGATTTTGATTACACAGCGTTTCTCTTTGTTTTTTTTTTCTTCATACAAATACGGGCAGTCTCCTGTCTGTCAGGGGATGTAACTTGAATTTCTCGAGTTTCTTTTTCTTCCTTCTTCTCTTCCTCGGGTATACAACTCTGTTTGTGTTCTCTCCACTTTCGCCGGAGCACTGTCTTCGTCACAACCACACCTGCATCGAGAAAGAAATCGCGGTGAGAGAGAAAAAAAAAAATAGAGGAAGTCGATGAACATATATTGTTGTTCCCAATGGTCGAACATGGTTACCAACCGTTTGCGGGTCAAATTTTTTTTCTCATTCCCAATGGTCCGAATTAATTTTAATTAACGTCGACTCGCGCGCCGCAAACGGTTAAAGAAATTAAATAAAAAAGTATTTATGTGTAAAAAATTTATAAAGGTGATATTTTTGAAAGCATATCTTAAAGAATATTTGAAACAATTTATCCGAACAAAACAATCGAAAGGGACTTTACTTACTTCTTCGCTATTGACTACTAGTCAGACTTCGCCGCTCGACTGCGGCCTCTCCTCCTGCGATCTGTTATTCTGATCCTTGTTCCGTTCCTTCTCCCGTTCCCTCTCCCTCTCCGCTTTCCTCTCCCTCATCATTTCCATTCTGCGCGCTCTGTGCAGACTTCCGGACGGAAACGTCGAGTCCTCGACGGCCGCGGCCGCGGCTGCCGACGCACCTCGCTCCACGGCCGTCTGCTCAATAAATTACTCCAATTTATTTTCCAGGACGCTCTTTTCAGCGGGCCCGTAATAAAAAAAAAAAAAAAAAAAAAAAAAAAAAACGGAACGATTTAGGTATATACTTTGAGGATGAAGCTGGCCGTCGAGCTCTTGGTGATGGGACTTTGGCCGTGACCGTGGTGGCCGTGCGTGCTGAAGTAACCGCCCATTTTCGGCTTGATGTGCCTGTTGTGCATCTCCATGTGCACTATCTTCATGAACTCGATTCGCGCGGCCAGCTTCTGTATCTCTTCCTGGTGCGCGTTCCGGAGAGAAAAATTTCTTATTCACTTATTTGTTTTCTAACAATTCTTTGAAAAATCAAAATATCGAAAACGCTGTTAAATAAAAATTAACAAGTAGCGATCAGAAATTGTTTCGCACATTATTGAATCAATTGTCGTCGCCCAATTGCGCTTACCTTGAGTTCTTCGTTCTCTTGATACAGATCCGTCGTTTCCTCCGGTACCAAACCGATTCCGTTCAAGGAGAAACTCGCGGTGACGCCGCGCGCTCTCGCTCGACTGTCCCACTGATCGCCCTGACCTCGCAGCACCCTGATCACCTGTAAAACACGCGCTCAACATTTACTCCTCGTCCAAGTCGCGTATCGTTTCGCGTTCGGATCGAAAGTGTATTTACCTTAGGGCCGAACACGAGAAAGACGGTGACGGACGTCGAGAGCTGAGTCCGCAGAAAGCCCAGAAGATATTTGATATCCGGTCCGGCGCGGGGAAATATGAACAGGCTGCGCAACGCGTCGTTCGATATAAGTGTTTACGTGACAATAAAATATAATTGTGTTTTTGTTTTCGCAGAATTCGTGTTCGCGTGTGTAACAACATTTGATTTACGTACTGAATGCTTATCATGGTGATGTTGACCGCGGCTATGTTGTAAATGGCGTAGCTTATCAGACGGGCCTCGTTGAACAGACTCTCCGCGTTTCGCACGTTGTAGCACACCTTAATGCCCCAGGCGAGAAAAAATATTTCACCTGTCCGCACACGTCGGAAAAGATATCAACACGTTTTATCAATTGCGTTTACATATTGTAAGTTCATCGTCTTGTAGTCTCTCGTCTTTCATATTTACCAATAGCCAGACTGTGATCCCACCAATTGTAAGAGCACTGGTAGAACTTCAAGTTGAGATTATCCGTAATCACCGCCGCGTAAGGCGGTGCGCTGACGGTCCACGTTCCCAGATAGATCAGCATCACCAGCAATATAGGCACCATCCATTGCAACAGCTGCTTGTCCGTAAGTTTGACCTTGTGGGCGCTCTTCACGCGATACGTGAGCGAAACCCTACGAATTAGGAAAGACTTCTCTGACTTTTGTTTCTTTTTTCAGCGGTTTTTTTTTTATCAACCCCGTGACGCGTTTCAGAAATGCGATCTATTTGCAAGAAATGTTCCGAGTAGTTTTTTAATTAACGAGAAAAAATTAAATTTGAAATATCAAAACTTCTTGTAGCTGAAAAAGCTTTTTTCTTAATTATTTCAATATTATGGGAATTAAAAATAACATCTTTTTATCCGGCGCACTTGCCTCCAGGTTTTCATCAGCAGAGCCGTGTACGAGACGCAAAATCCCATGTGCCTCGTCCACTTGGTGGCGATGCACGAGTACATATCGAGAACCGGGAATATGGCGGCCATCTGCGCGACGAGAAAGATATCTCTCAGTTTCCTCAGATTTAAAAATCGCGAGCAAAGTCGTTTATCAAGGGGGAAAACATAAAACCGCCCACTCACCTCGAGATACATCAATGAGCAGCCCAGAAGCGTAATAGACAGAAATATCGGTGAGGCGACTTTGAATACCTTCAGTTTGCGATGCTTGTACACGTACATTATCAGAACGATGGTGCCGAAGGCGCAGAAAATCGATACGGCCAGCAGTGTGATTCTTGAAGAGCAACGAACGAGTGAGAGACGAGTAATGACGTCGTAAAAGACACTCGGGGAGGCTCTTCTCCAAAAAAAATGAGCAAAGGAAAGTCACAAACGACACGATTGTGTGTTTCGAAAAATATTTTATCTTCCAACGAAGTGCGAACATTTCGATCGGAAGACGCTCGCACTGAGAAGTGATTAAATGCTCAAAAAAATCAGCAAATAAAAATAAAATATCTGAAAAATTTTTTGGTACTCACGAAATGTTAAAACTAAGAATTAGACCGCATCTGTCCGTCGAAACGTTTGCACTCTTTGTTGAAGACAGTAATGGAAACTTTAAACAAAGTCAAAGAAAAGACGCTCGCAGTAACAACAAATAATATAATAAATAAGAAGATAATGGAAACTTGTTTAACGCATCACCAATCGCGGATTTTCTACCTTCTTTTGCTCGTTTTTTTAAATTCGGAGCCAATTATATATTTTAGACTCGTTAGCTACCTGAACGGCCAATTGTACGTTGCCAGACATGGTTCGGGACCTTTGCATCTGGCGCATCCCGGCGCGCATCGCAGACAGCGATATTCCTTCTTGTAGGAATCACTCTTGTTCTCCCTCATTTCCTTCCACGCGGCTGCAACAAGCACACGAGTGTGTTACACAAGACGCGCATACCATTTAATAACACAATCGGCAAATAACGACGGTACTGACTTTCCACGAGGTTCCCGTCGAAGCCCGTCCGATGACTGCTGGTGCTGTAAAAACCCTGCCGACATTTGCACACGTACGCGCCCTTCGCCCATCCAGCGCCCACGCCGTTCTCGTTCACTCGGCTACCGGGTCCCTGATAGATGCACTAAAAATCAAAAGTCAGGACGTCACATTTTTTTATTTCCTTTTTTTTTTTTTTTACCGTCATCTCTTAATCCGAGAATAGCCGCGTAAATGCGTTGTCACTCCAACGGTATTTTCGTTATAAATTTTCATCGTTTTGATTTGTTTTAATCAGTGACAAAATCTGTACGTCGAGAACGTCATCAAATAAAACAAAACGCAGTTCTTGATGTGCGATATCTTGTTAGCAATATCTTGTTAAAAATTTTTTAATCGGGGTTTTTTTTAAATTGAAGTACTACACGCGCGACTGTTCACGTCGTCAAATTAGGGCGCGACTGCTCTCGGATTAACATTCGCGAGGTACTCGACATTCACCTGAGTGGTGTCGGTATGACACTTGTGGGTGCCCTTGAAGAAGGCTATTTCATTGCTCGCAGGAGCCTCGTCGAGCTCGTCGCTGCGACCTCGCGGCGGCGCGTCGCACTGATTCACCTCCAGCTTGCTTATGTCGATGTCCATGCTGATAAATTCTCGCACCCTTCAACGAGAAGAAACAAACGCGGACGATTGATTGAATCGGTGGAACTTGAGTAAAGATAAAAACGCGTTTTTTTTTTCAAATACGCGCGTGTGTACCAACAAAAAATACCAACCCGGGGCGAACATCCGGCGGCTTGACGTTGACGCTATACGAGATTAGCCATCTGTGAGTCTTGCACGAAAAGTACGGGATGGTCCACCAACCCCTGTAGGATTCAATCGGCGGTGACTGCATGAATTTCGGTGACCTGGGATCACACGCAAACGCCACAAGCCGCCATAGAAACTTTCGATTCCTTTTCCCCCATTTCGTGAACACGTGTTTCGTGCAACGCCCGGGGGCACTTCACGGTCATCCCGGATTTTTATATATATGATTGCATATATCAGTTTCACCCATCGATCAGTGAAAAAACGACGCGATGTTTTTTTTTTTTTTTTTTGAATTAAAATTCACGATATTACATCGCGTATCCATTCGTATCGAGTTTCTATGACGCTCGTACGGGAATGATGAGGGATGATGAATGATCGTGGAGCGCCTACAATATCACATTGCGATTCTCTTCCGACGGAGAAGACGTCTTCGTCTTTTTGATGCAATTAATTTAATCGTCTGGATACGCGCGAGATATCCATCCAGAAGAAGAGAAACGCAAACAGGAAGCACAAACGATACAGGATGCAGAAATAGAAACTGAGAAGAGCTGCGAAAAGGTGCGTGTGCGCGCGTGCGTGCGTGCGTGCATATATGTTGTGCTTGACATTTAGAAAAGAAACAGAAAATGTTACATCTGCTGGTATTGATTTTTCACACACACACACACATACATATATATGTACATAACATCACTATTTTTTTTTTTTTTTTTAATTGAACCAATTACAGGCTTCGTTAATTGTTGTGGAGAGAGATATAAAAAAGTTTTTTCGGAAAGAGGAGAGACATATTTTTTATGCCGAATCATTTTATGCCTTCGTTTTATGAAAACATTCTCGAGACATTATGGAAACATATATGTGTAAGAAAAAGAAGATCGATTTTATTACTCTTCTATGTCCCTCCTTGAACGAACATGATTACGTGAGTATGCGAATAAAACTTGGAAGTCGAAGGAATCACGTGAACTTCACGGAAAAAATATACATAATTATTATATATATTATATATATATTTATTTATTAACCCGTTGCCTCTGCAGACCTAAAAAATGGATCTACGAGTAAGACGAATTAAAATCGAATATCTCTGAGACAAATCAATTCTTTTTCAATTTTGTTTTTTTCAGTCAAAAGTTTGAACGATTCTACGTCGATAAAAAAAAAACAAATTGAAAAACTCTCTAGTAGCTTCGAAGATATAAAAGCGTTAAAAAAAAAAAAAAACTAATTTTTTCTAGAAACGCCGATGCGCAATTTTTGTAGTGGGTCTGAGAAATCCATGTCTGTAGGCGAAGGGTTTTAAATATATATATACACACATTTAATATAATAATTTAATATTTTTTTCTGGGCCAAAGTTCCGCAATTTAAATTATTTTCGTAAGTTTTTTCAAGGATCTCTTTCCCGACTGATCGCAAACCTTAATCCGGTGCTGGCGCCTGCGTTTTCGAACCAGGGTAGATTGGGGTCCGGCTGGGATCCGGTTTGGAGTGCGTGACTCTCGACCTTGGAGGGCTCGCCTACGCTTCCGGGGCTGCGTTTCAGCCACACCGCGGTGATCACCGTACCGGTGGACGCGTTGAGCGCGATCACCCTCGCCTCGACCGCGTCGTCCACCGACACGAGCAGAGATTTCGTCAATGCGTCTAAAAGAACTGCGAGATCCCTTGTTACTTCTTTTTTGTTGTCTTTTCGGCTTCCTTTGTTTTACTCGCTCTCGTCGTTCGACGATTATTTTCGGTGCGCGGGTAAACGCGCAACAGGTGCCATATAAAGAATTTAAGAATCCCGTGTACGTGCCGGCACTCGCGGGATTTAATTGTGGAGATATCGTTTCCGTTATTTCTAATTGCGGCTAAGAAGCAATTAAACCGAGCAAAATTATATCTCGTGTACAAAGTTTTTTTTTCTCCAAAACAAAACAACTACGCGAATGTTGTTTTTGTACGTATATTGAGCAGCGGTTTGTTGTTCTCCGTCTTGTTGTTCCGCCGTGATAACTCACCGTTACGTCGCATCGCCTCGGCGGCCCCGAGATTTTGAAGCACCATAGCAGTCATATCGACCTTTTGACGCGCGGTGTCGTAACGCCGCGAATCCAGCGCGACACCAGCCGGCAGGGATTTAAATCCCGCCATGTTGACGCAAACCTCGCCCAGGGCGCCCGTCGACGCCGCCTGTATCACGTCCAGCGCTTCCTCGATGGCGGCCTTTGAAAATGCATAATGGAAATATATATATACGTATATACCGACGGCAGAGGAAAAAGCGAAGAAAACGGGAGCAGCGCGAAACTCGCGCGAAAAGAAAAATGATCGAAGGTGAGGTGAAGAGGAAGATGAAGAAACACAAACCCGTTTGGAATCGATGACGTCCTCACGAGTGGTCGTCGACAGAAACGACGTCGGGAATGAATCGGCTTTCGTCACCGCCGTCATCGTGATCGTTGTCAGCGTGGCAGCGAGTAAGACCGAGAGCCAGGACTCGCCCATCCCGCGCCCTGGTCATTTGTTCTTGTAACAAAGCGAAAGAGCTTCGAGATGTCAAGAAAACTAACGTTTACCCCGAAATAATTGTGCGAGAAAAATAAAATAAGATACGGAGTATCGCAATATTTGCTTCGGATATGTCGTGGCTCTTCCCGACGGGAAAAACAAAACTATAAAGCTCCGAGATATCTGATATTTGTCGAAACCTGAAACGTTCACTTCGAAATATTTTTTAAAGATGAAGTAAGGTTTGCGATATGCTTTTGACATTAAATATTTCCCCACAGATATAAAGAACAGTTTCCATCTACTCGAAAGTAATAAAAGATTGATACAAGCGTATCTTTTTATTCCATGAAAAATAGATTTAGCGAAAGAAATTGTCGCGGGCGATTTCGTTGCAAGATTTTGAAAAAAATCGCAAATTTCAAATAATAATTCACACAAAATCGTTTTTTTTTTTCGAACAATGTGTAAAGAAACGTCGTTTCTTTTTTTCTAGAATAACTCTTTCTTTTTAATCTAAAGTATTTTACTTTTCACTGTGATTGTCTCACCTCCGGCGGTGACATTCAAGTAGCGGCGAGTTTGCGGCCCCCGCTCGTAACGGGCCGCTCGTACGCCCTTGCCGGTGATCTTCCGGGCATGTTTCCACCTGTAACCGCCGTTCAGCCCCCTCGATTTCCCATCGGAGAAGCCGCGTCGTCGTCGTAGAGAGAACCCGCGTCGTCTGCATCGGGCACAGAACGCAAAACGGTAAACGATACGTTTCATATCGTTATATTATATATTTATATACGCGATACCGCGCAAACAATCGAGCGCGATATGACGACGATCGTTTGCCGATCGATAAGGAGAAGAAAAAAAAAAAACGATGGAGAGATGTTTCTCTTCGCGCGGTTTTCCTTCGCTATTTTAAAACCGAATCAACTCCGCTTTCGAGAGCAGAGTCGGGAATATTACTGGCACGGCCTGTCGTCCCGGTCGCTCGATTTCGTCTCGTTTCCCCGGCGTGTTGCAAAATAGAATAGGCGGGAGATGTTATACGTAGGCGAGTCCATTTTCCAGCGACTTACCTGGCCTTTGACAAGCGACACGTGAGGTGTTCGCTCAACCTTGAACAAACCTCGACACAACCCCCTCGAACGAACCCCTCGCTCGCATCATACTCGTTCATTTGCGTTGCGCGACGCTCGTGTGTTCTATCTTCGATGTCGCGCGCGTAAGACGCGCGTGTATGTGCGATAAAAGAAATAATAATAATAAAAAAAAAAAAAAAAACAATGTTTTGCTCCCGGCTATGATATTCCCGAGAACGAGAAAACGTGATCGCGCGCGTTGAGGCGCGCGTTACCTAATCAGAAAGAAAAATAGCGCGGCGTCGCAATCGATACGCGACGCGAGCAATTAAAAAGTGAGCCGCGTCTCGCTCGTGTGCTTTTAATCGCGCTTAAGGTTTTCGAGATCGATAACACGCGCGACGCCATGCTGTTATCACCCCGATCCCGAGGTCGATACCGATGTGACGAGTGATGTGTGTCTCTCTCTCTCTCTCTCTCCGTGAAAAAGAGTCCCTTCTTTTCCCAACCCCGTTTTCGCGTTTATCGCGATTTACAGTTTATTTTTCTGGCGCGTCGAGGTCGCAAATTGTTCGTCCGTAGGGAGCGGGCCGCTCCATACAGCGCGCCAGTGGAAACGATCGATGCAGCCACCGGCACGGCACACAGCCACCCCCAGAACTCTCCCCTCTTCGAATGTTACTCCTTTCCCGTCGCGCATCTCTCTCTCTCTCTCTCTCTCTCTCTCTCCTCTTCTCTCCTTTCCTCTCCCAACGTAAGTTTATTTTACACGATACGCCGACAACACACTTAAACTCGCGGTATCGATAACGACGTCGTGGGCCTTTGCGGAAGTTCGCAAAGTGGCATCGCAGCAATTTACACCTCCATCGACCCCTATATATCGTTCGATTTAGGGAGAGCTTGTGTGCTTTAGGGTTAACGACTATTTTCGCGGTCTCTCCTTTCGCGAATTTGACGACTTCATGCGAGTGACGTACTTTTTTTTTTTTTTTTTTTTTTTAGGTGCACGAAAGCGTGAGCGAGCTGAAGCTACCCGTGAATGGACATTTCCGTTCACCGGAACCATGACACTCTACTGGTTACTGAAATAATATAGCATAAATGCGTACATGATGCGATGCGTTCGTGCGATTTCTCGCAGGTGGTTGGCTATTTCTACGAGTGTTGTCGAAAATTGATCGTGTTTTCTTTTGCGAGCCCGGAATACATCAACGACAATTCGTTTTGTATTTACATATCGTATGTATTTTATATCTATAAAAAAGCGAGCGTTTTAATAATCCCCACAAATGCGCGTACGTGCATGCGGTAGATTATTAAAACTCGAGAGATATCTCAGACATCGGCACAAAAGTTCGAACGATTTTTCAAAAATGTCTCAACGTGAGACGTAATCTAAATGATTTATTAATCATCTTTTTTATCCTTACGATGTCTCTCTGAGACTTTTGTGCGCTGATGTCTGGAATGTTTTCTCTGTGCAGCGTGATTCTCTCGACGTTTGTTTGACAAATTAAATTTACGAGCGTTTATTGCGTGCGTACGCAAATCGCGGAATGCTGCGATGCGAACAGAAAATGCGTCACGTTAGAAATTTTCTCACGCAAAATACGACGCAAGTATCATCAGCGCGCGAAAAACGTCCCTTTACAATCGTCACTTCAATATAAAAAAAAAAAAAAAAAATCAGCTCATTTCTACGCACATACACAAGATGCGTTACACAGCGCGGATGTTGTAACGTGTCTGAATGATAAAAAAAAAAGAAACTAGTGGTAGAAAGCAACACACGACAGGTGCGTGTCGAAGAATTGCATATATTGCAATGTACATATCGCATCTCAAAAAAAAAAAAAAAAAAAAAAGACAACGATTGACGTTCACCCGGGCGAGAGAGCGAAATAATCGTCCACTCACCCTCGGCATCATTCAACACACTCGCTTCCCGCGTGAATGCGTGCGGGAGATCCGAAGACGGGCATATCCGGAGGATGATTAACTGCAGTGTGACGAGTATGTAGTCGGAGGATGTACGCGGTTTATGAGCGCGGAAAAGTGTCGCTAACGAGGCTTTTGACGCACACGACGGGTATGTAATACACAGAGTTTTTAATCCGGAGAGGAGGGGGAAGAAGATGAGAGAGCGAAGACGCTCTCTCACACCGAGCGAGAAACTGATTCGTGACTCGGCGAGGACTCTCAGCTGTGCCGCCGGGACCAGAGGGCCGGGACCGGGGTCGTCGTTGGGGCGTGCGCCCTCGACGAGATCAAACTTCGTCCTCGCTTCGACAAGTGCCGGCGCGCGTCGGAAAACCGCGGATACGAAGGAATCTCACCGGTCACGAGGAGTTTCACCGTTTGCACGTAACCGTGGGGTCGAAAGAGCATTCGGCGCGTCAATCTCGGTCGCGGTCCTGAGCGGAACTGAGGAAATGAGCGCTTTTATTTTTTTTTTTTTTTTTAATCATCGATCTTGTATTGATAATAATTTTTTTTTATATCTCGACGAGGAGAGTCGCATCCGACGCAGTTACCGCCGTCGGGCGCGAAAAATCGAAATGCGCGCATGCCTCCTCGCCTCGTATTCGTAAATAGAAACGAAATTCGAAAGCGCCGCGTCGAAGCGCAGTTCGACGTAGCAGCGATCGTCGCTCATCTCGCGCTCTCTCGATTAATTCGAGCGAGATCTCGTTGACTCGAGTAGTAGGCGGATCGTGTGGTGAGTGTGAGAAAAAAAAATTTGAAGCTTCCTCTTTTAAAAAAAGACACACGAGCGACAACGAGGCGTCAGCTTCTTCGTCGTTACGTCATCTAGTAAGAACGTTATTCGTGTTAATTTCGCTTAAATAACCGGAAGACATGTGTGCCAGTCTACTTCCAGATAAGACGAGAAGAAGCCGTTATATATCGCGCGTTTAATTCCACCATGGCGACCACGACCAACGTTAAACTGTCGCGCTGCTGCAATCAACCGTGGGGCTTCCGGCTATCCGGAGGAGTGGATTTTATGTTTCCTTTAACCGCCGTCAGAGTAAGACAGAGATATCTCGTTAATAGCGTCGTAAGAATTTTATCGATCAATCAACGCGAGCTAACTAACTGTCTTTCGCAATGACCGGACATTTGTTAAAGAAATAAAATTGGCTGTTTACTAAATTGGCGCAAAGATAACCGAGTTTTTTGTTACCTAATAAGTATAACAAGATAAATAATACTTGGTTTCGTTGCTTAATAAATTAATGTTACGTTTCTGTTATTTAATAACAAGATACGTAAAAGTTTTTATTAACAAGAACTGAAATTACTTTGCAATCTAATAAATATAATTGACGTCAGTCGTAATTGTCAATGTTTCAAATATTTTTCAAGACGTGTTTTTGAATATCAGTTCCTTCCAGAAATTTTGTACGCGGAAAAAATCTCGTTCCCCCAACTTCAAATATATATTTATAAACACTTGGATGTAATTAGTTTTTTAATGAATGATGATGTCCGACCAGTGGTACGTCCGGTCATTAGGATCATTTATCTTACATACGAGGTTACTTTCTAATGTTCTTCTAATGCTGATAACTCGCTCGAACAGAACACATACGTCTCAATTAGGCGCACCCAGTGCCGCGCGAGACAGTCGGGTAATTAGTTTTTCAGTAAAAAGAACATTTAGAACACATGCGGTTTACGCAATCGACAATGTTAAACTCTTGTGTTTACTCTCGTAAATATTTGTTTTCTTGATAAGGTGACGGTCGGGGGCCTGGCTCACGAGGCCGGTCTGCAAGCGGGCGACGTGATCGTCAAAGTGAACGAGGAACCGATAAGTCAACTCACACACGCGCAATCCCACGATAAACTCATCAACGCCGGCAACGATATCGTTCTGTCTGTCGTGCGAAGTCACGAGATCGCGCGACGACAACAATAACGACGACGATATAAATTTTCGCAAGCTCATCAAGATCTAGCGCTCTTTCGTTTTAATATTCATCGCGAGTTTACACACACTGAACTTCACACTTTTGTTTATCACGTGACACCGAGTCTTCCGTGAAAAAAAAAAGTCTATGTATGCGATGACATTGTAAACAAAAAATTGAAATAAACTTTTGAAAAATGACCTGACGTTTAAGTTAAGCAAGTCGTATACTATATCTACGCGTTCGGGGACTTGATGATTGTAATACATTTTACAAAGACCGACCTTTCATGCGAGAGAGAGAGAGAGAGAGAGCGCGCATCTGGCACGCATTAGTAGTGACGATCAAGGTCTGATGTTGCGAAATTGTGTCGCCGATCAAACCGCGTCACTTCGCAATGCAATTTGTTGACCATCGATCGGGGCGCAGTGCGGGATGTGCTTTAACGGACTTCATTTTTAATCGCAATTATAGGTGTGTGTATATATAAACTCTTCTCTCTTTGCCAATCGCACGATTTAACGCAAGGGAGAATAGACTTAAAAAAAAACAAAAACGCGACGACACGCAATTCTCTTATGTGTTCACATAATTTATTACCGCTTTAATATGTATATATAATATATTAGATATATTGTTCGTAGAGAATATATCTCACGCTCTCTGTAATCGTTACCGCACAAAAAAAAATATCTGTACAATGGTCAATCTCTCACTTTTCTTTTTCTTTCGATTAGATTTCACATTCACACACGCCGCGGTCGCACGCACACACGAGAAGAAACAATTCTCAATCTCACACACACACACACACACACACGTTCTCATCACTTTTTTCACTCTGCGTCTTAGGGACGCAGGTGTCACTATCAATTATATCCACACGTGTTTCGGAGTCGGTTATATTAAAATACAAAAAAAATATGTATATATATATATATAAGATCACTTCAAAGATTGCAAGAGTAAAGGAACATGTAAAGGAAGTCACGCGCTATGATTATTATTACTATTATTATTATATAAGTAAACGATCGCGCACACGTGCGTGCGATCACTAAATGCCTAAAAACAAAAAAAAAAAACACATTTTGTCTTCGTCTTCTCGAAGCCGTAAGAAATTGGTATTGTTAGTCACAAACGAAAAAAAACCCCCCGTTCTTGTTATCCAAATTGTGCCTTTTTTTTTTTTTTGTGATACGACGATATGAGAGCTATTCCGCGGCAACTGTCTAATGATATGCATGTTTTTCTCAGTATCAAACTTTAACGCGTATATTATACGTAATATACATAATTGTATATGTGGGTGTGTATATATATATTTTTTTTATATACATATATGTGTGCCCTTAAGTGTTACACAGCGAGGATTAATTAGAATTAAAAACTAATTCAATTAAATTAATTAAAGTAAAACAGAACACAAACAAAAAAAACTCTAGTTTCGAATTAAAAGTATATATAATAATAAGAACAACAATGTATATATGTAGATGTTGCCTTTCTAAATATAATAGCTCTTACGTTATATACTCCTCTAGCGACGTAACAGCTTCATGCGAAGAAGACGAAAACGTATTAATTGGGTCGAGATCGATCCGAGAAATCTGACAACATTGTCAGAAAACAAAACTTAAAGCAAATTACGAATCAAACTGAAAAACCCGAAAACAGATGCATGTTGTCTGCTTCTAGGGTTCAATTATACATTTTTATTAGCACGCGCGTCGCACAGACCATTCGCTGCTTTGCCGGTTCGATCGTGAAAGAACCACGATCGATCTCGATATACATATATAACATATATATAAAATTTACACTTTGGTATACAAATATACGTAAAACCTAAGGCGCTATTCCGTACACGGTTGTGTCCTTCGACAAGCCGCGCGTCGAGAGAAACAAAAAAACTATTGTGTATACCACATTTATTATTAGTTTTTTTTTGTTTTTTTTGTTTTATTTAATAAAGAATCAATTCCCCGTCTTTATTCCCTCTCTCGAAAGTCTGTCACAGTAAATATATATGTACAACAACAATCAGGTACAATAGTAGCATGTGTGGAGATTGATCGCTTTGTTAAAATTTTCTTTTTTGGGGAAGACGACGAATAAGTAGACGGTCGCTGAAAGCGGGAATGAGAGGATATATAGCAACAGGATGCACGAGACAGAGAAAAAGAGAGAAAGAGAGAGAATAAAGATCCCCTTCATTGTATTTGGTAAAGATCGAGTTGTTTAAAAGATTCTCCTCGACGATCTCACATCGCTTTTATATCGTTTAGAAGCGAGAAATGTGACACGGCTTGAACGTACGTATTGCGTCGTCTCTCGCTTCTGACGTCACAAGAGCAATATGTGAAGTTAACTCGGAAATAGCTCGATCCTCTCTTGAACTTACGCTCAAAATTACATGATAAAAACAATTTTGATAAAAATACACACGGTATTACCGCAATATGCAGAATTTGCATATTTGGTGAGCAGATCTGTATAGAATCTGTAGAATTCTAAAAAAAAGTTTTTAGCAAAATAAAAACAGCACGCACAGATTCTGTAATTTAATAATCCTTGTATTAGCGCCAGGACACAGGCCGTGATGACAAGGAAAAACGGGTATTACACGCGCGTGACCCGTAAGCATAACAAACTATAAGGCCGGTATAATCGTAGTCGGATCGTTCTTTTTTTTTTTTTTTTTAAGGTCGGACTACGTAAATACCGGCCTATATCCCGTATTTTTCTCTTCTTTGACTCAACTGGCGGATGATCGCGCTGAAAGTTTTGTGCGTTAGATTTTTGTAGCCAGTGATGTCAACCTAGTAACTATTGGTCCGCTTGTTCGCTGATCTCCTCATTGTCGGACAACGGCGTCCTGTCGTGATTCGTGCAGTTTTCCGCCTGCTTGCTCTCGGCAAGTTCAAGCCAGTGTCGCTTGTTCTCTTTGACCCCATCAAGAAGCGGTACAAGTTTATCTGACAGATGAGCGAACGCCTGTTCGAAGTGAAGATGGAGTGATACAAAGGATAAAAAACAGATTTGACAATAGCTTTTTTTATGTGCACGTACCTCATAAATAGGAAGGCAGATCGAATCGATGAAACCGACTTGCATCATCGGCAGCTGGTCTTCCTTTTCTCGATTCATAATATCCTACGATAACAAAACAAGGGCGTTTCTTCATTGAGATAATGTTTTCGTATATATTAACAAAAATTACGCATCTTTACTTGACAATATCGTACTCACAATAGGCGTGATGTTGAGCTTTCGCCTCTCCATGTCGCCCTGTTGGAAAAACTCGTTGCTCACGAGCTCGGCCACTCTTTTTTCGATTTCCCACGGCTTTGTAATAGCAGCCAGGTCGCAGACGGTCATCAGCATGCCACGCAGCAGTTCTCGGTGATCGCTAAATGCCCAGTTGTAGTCACCGTCGCGCGCTATGTTAAGAAAGGCACCACGTTTTCTGAAGTAAACGGCCAAATCGGTTGAGAGTATAGCTTCTTCGAGAACCTTCACCACACGCGAATAGTCTTCCGGCGATAGATTCGATAGGATTTGATTGCCTTCGCTGTTCAAAATCATCAAACACTGATCAAAGTGATGATGCTCCATTGTCGAGGTCGAATACAGCCTTGCCATTGGCGACGATGCTCTGTGAGAAGAAAACACATTATTTCTTATTGAGCACAATACTTGTAATAAAAACAAACGGTGAAACTCACGATGAAAATACGATGCTTACTTGATTTGAAAAGAATTGTTAGTTCCGCGATGGTCAAGATCGTGACACAAACAGGCGATAATGAGCGCGAGACATTCGATCTCACCGAAGATCTTCCACCACTGCGTGGCCTGATGACAACAAAGAAACAATCATCAATTACTCAGTTTTTTTTCTTTCGCAAATTACATCGCATTTATGCGCTCGTAAAGAAAAACAACAAGAAACAAAAGACTTACCGTCAGAATAGCGAACATCATTTGAGCCACGTTAAAGGCGTGTCGCCAGTTGTGATACGTGACGTTCCGATAATTTTTCTTGACGCTCAACAACCAACGGCAAAGCACCTCGTAATCGATGTGGAAACGTTCGATGAAGTCCAAATCGAGGAACATTCTGAGACACGCGGTGAGAGTTTCGTTATCTTCCATGTGTATATCGTCGAACTTGAAATCGTGCAGTTGAAAATGCGCGGACGACGGTACTCTAAAACTCTGTCGAAGCGAGATATTGAAAAACACACATTCAGTGCCGGTAAAATTAAAAAAAAACCACACATTGTGACTGTTGACAGATAAAAAACTGCGAAGACTGTAACACAGAAAGAGAACAATACCAACCCTTAATCTTTGCGCGTCTTCCAACGACGCTGACGCGTGATAACTCAGCACGTCCATGGTGACGGTTTGTTTTGCTATTGCTATCACAGCCTTCTCGTACCTAAGCAACCGCGAGATTCGATAAGTCGTGTTTAAATATTTGCGATAGATTCGATATAAATCAAAAAAGGTGTGTGTACTCACATATGCGTGTTGTGAATTCCCATCCCGCAGAATATCGCGAACGCCTCGACGAAATTCTCGTCGTTCTTCGTGAAAGGCAGATCGATCAGTTTATTGATCAGCTGAATGACACCAATTATCTGATTGGATGAGTTCTTGATTGGCATGCAGAGAATCGTGTGATGCCGGAAACCGGTGCCATCGTCCACCGACGGATCGAATCGTGCGTCTTCGTAAGCGTTCGGTATGTTGACAGTCTGAAAATCGCTTGTGTCATCTCGAACGTTTTTTCGCAACGAGAAAATTATCAAATCCAATTGTGCGATACTCACTTCGCCGGTTGTCGCTACGTAACCCGTGATGCCAACGTTAATAGGAAACCTGCTTTCAAACGGACTGCGCAAAACAGAAAAAATACATTAAATTCACACGGACAAATTTGTCCGAACGAACGACTAGATGTAATTACAAACTTGAGATTCACCTAGTGCGAGAATCGGAATCCTCGCCAGCGAGGTCGTTCGCTTCAAAGTCAAAGACGCGCGAGAAACTCCCCTTTGAAGCTTTGTGCACGAGCAGCACCTGAAAAACAACAACATTAATCATTGCAAACAATTTGTTCTTTTTTTGCTCCCGCGCGTTCGCCCACGTTCGCCTTACCTGAACACGTTGACATTGGATCAACGACTGCGTGTGCGTGAGAATTCGAAAAACCATGTGCTCTATCGTGCTTTGTTCCTCGAAAATCATCCTCGCCAAATCCAGCAAAACCTTCAAACAAGTTTCAAAGACGTAAACACACAACGTTTTCCTCATCACTTTTTGTCGACAAAAGCTACGCGGAAAGATCGGAGGATGTTTACCTGATTTCTCTTCACTTCCAATTGACTTTTTTCGTAAAGCTGCGCATTCCTCAATCCGATACCGCAGAATTGCAAATAACTGGCGAAGACCTTTTCGTCCTGCGCGGTAAATTGTCCCTCGCCGCCGAGTTTGTTGATCACCTGCGCCACTCCGATTACGTCGCCGTTGCAATCTTTGATAGGCATACACAATAAGGCACGCGTGCGATATCCTGTTTTATCGTCAATTGACTGATTGAATCTTGAATCCTGAAAAAAAAAACAAAAACAAACGTTCGCAAACCGTTTTCGAGATTATCCCTCTCGCTCTCTCTCTCTCTCTCTCGCGAGTTATTAGATGGTTAATCGAAGCGCAGATAAGACACCGCATCAGATAAGCATCGATCGTGCATTTATGTCTCGGAAACGATCGCGTGTCGGACATAAAAAAAAAAAAAAAAAAAAAAAAAAAATTCCCGATGTTCAAATACTAATCGCGGCCAGATGTACGCGCTGTCTCGATAAAATTTCTCCGCGGTAATTCCAAAAAAACGTGTCACCTTATAAGCGTCCGGTATGTTGACGGGTTCGCCGCTCTCAGCGACGTATCCGACGATCCCGGTACCCCACGGAATCTTGATCTCCTCGTTCTTCTCCACCTCCGTCAGCGTCGACCTCGGACGAACGTCGAACAGCTTCGACACCAAGTACCTGCTCGTCGGATAGGACTGATTGGTGCGTTCCGGACTTTCGTTGTCGGAATTCGTTGTCGCGGCGGCGGCGGCTGGGGCGGTCTCATCCCGATCCTGGGGAGATCGCGCGCTGCTCGCCTTGCTGCTCCTCTCACCGTGAACGAGAAACAGCGAGCCGCGATCCGCGTGAAGAAGCGTGCTCACGTTCTGCAAGATCTTGTGGCACAGCGATCTCACGTCCAACTCGTTGCAGATGTCTTTCACCTGTGTAGGAAATCAAACTTCTTGAAAACGAGACATTAAAAGGCGCGTGACAATTTTTTTTCAATCGACGTGAAAACCTACCAATTCGAAAATGAGATCCTTTTCGTCCAAGTGCCTCAGCTCGTGTCTGGAACGTCTTTG
Organism: Pseudomyrmex pallidus; assembly: GCA_014825455.1. Taxonomy (NCBI): domain Eukaryota; kingdom Metazoa; phylum Arthropoda; class Insecta; order Hymenoptera; family Formicidae; genus Pseudomyrmex; species Pseudomyrmex pallidus. The sequence goes on from QVNV01018805.1 coordinate 39,573, forward strand.
AGGTCGGTTTGTGTTGTTGGTTCCGGCCTGCGAGTTGCCCGACTGGCCCGTTTCGCCCGGCGACAGGAAGGTCGGCGTTCCGTCTATCGTGTTGACAATCGGCTTCAGAAGGCCTCCTCGTTCGAACTCGTGCGCGGAAATTTTGCGCACGGGTGTCGTCGCTCCCGAACCACCGGTTCCACCGCGACCGGCGGACGAATTGCCGGGCGCGACGTGGGTCGGGCTCGAAAGCTCCACGGAGCAGCTGGACGATGACGTTGGCGTCGTGTGTGTCATCAACCACATGTCCACAATTCCTCGTGTTGCTTTTCTTTAAGCGTTAAAAAGAAAAAAAAAACAAATGGCAATTAAGCAGAAACGACGCTCAATTGTGGAGGATGCATCGAGCGATATTTTTCACGTGCAGAAAAAAAACGCGTCCGGAGTCCTTGGCGCGAATATCTATTTTTCAACGCGGAAAGAGAGAGAGAGAGAGAGAGAAAGAGAGTAATAATACCTTATGAAGTAATCGTTGGCAAAGTCGGGGTGTTCGTCGAGCCAAGCCTCCATACGAGCATATTCCGGATCGTATCTCGAAGTCGGCGACGAGGGATAATAATTACCGGCAGCGTTGCTGCCGCTATTTCCATCTTGCACCTGTTGCACCGCGCTCTGACTCGCCATGCCGCTTTGTACTCCTTGCACGCAAGGAGCCGCCGTCTCCGCCGTCATCCTCGGCTCCTCGATGCTCCGCAAATGCAGGCCTGCGTGTGTATGTGTGTGTGTTACATTTCGGCTTCATTAGTCGAAACAATTAACAATCACAGAGCTAATTAGTCGCAAATTATAGTTATCGATCGCGACGTCACGTGTGTCATTTCTACAAATTAAACGAAATGAGAATTAAATTGGAGAGAGAGAGAGAGAGAGAGAGGGAGAAAGAGAGAGAGAGAGAGA
>QVNV01018806.1:0-41619 GCA_014825455.1 Pseudomyrmex pallidus
TTTGTAATACAATTAGTAAAATGTAATATAATTTTTTGATGGGATGGAGAATAACTTTGATAGTTCAGAATATATATATATATATATATATATCTATCTATCTATATATATATATCTATATATATATATCTATATATATACATTTTTGTATAAACTCTCTCATCGAGAGTTTGTAATACAATTAATAAAATGTAATATAATGTTTTGATGGGATGGAGAATAACTTTGATAGTTCAGAATATATATATATATATATATATATATATCTATCTATCTATCTATCTATCTATCCATCTATCTATCCATCTATCTATATATATATATATCTCTCTCTTTCTTTGTCTCTCTATTTGTACTTCGTGTAAATTTTTACACGGTAAGTTTTGAATTGAAATTTCAATTCTTAAAATCATATAGAATGCTAGATTGCATATCATTTATATTTGAGATACGAGCAATTGTAATTTTTCAAACAATTTTTTAACCTGTATGTTGTTTCTCGTGAAATATGACAGCATAAAAAAACGGCCAAAATCTGAGAGAAAACCTGATGTTTGGATTGAAAAACTTCTTTTATCAAAAGTTTACACAAACGTTTCGATTCTGATTTGGATCTTCTTCAGTGCGAATTAAGAAAAGGATTTGGCAGTCCGTTAGATGTTCCCAGGATGTTGACTTTGTTGCGTGGTACTTGATGTGGAGTTGGTGACTAGCTGCATTTACCCCAGGCACCCCCTTGGACATGAGCGTTTGGAGAGAACTAAATTCTTCCTATTTTTTCCTAATTTTCACATTGGAAGAAGATCCAAACCAGGATCGAAACGTTTGTGTACTTTTGATAAAAGAAGTTTTTCAACCCAAACATCAGGTTTTGTCTCGTATTGGCCGTTTCTTTATGCGCTGTAATTTTTTAATCTTTACAAGACATTTTTTCGTGAAATCTTATGTATTTGATACTCAAAACTTGTATACATATGTATACGTATGTCTTGTATAAAATTATCGTGCAGATTCAGAAAATCACTATATACTGATTCGACCGGCTTTATAAAGGCCGATTGTCATGCGATTTTTAATTTTAATAAAGCATTTTAATAACAAAATTGGACCTTCACAGCCTTCGGGACTACGCTTCGTAGTATTTATTTTTTCATGGCTTTTGCATTCTGTAATTTCTTATTGTTTTTTATTTTATCTTCTACTTAGTGTGGCTGAAGATGATCGAAAAATAAATGATCGAAACGTTCCACTATATATTTTTTTGAATAATTATTAATCTAACTACCACTGTGAAGGTCTAATTTTGTTATTAATTATTACGACCGTTATCAAATTAAAACATCTTAATTTGTATTAATTTGTAATAGAATCAAAGACCAAGTGACTTGCCGGCTCGAAGAGCATCCATGGGAACACTCGGATATGGAATACTGTAAGGATAGCCTTCTTTACGCAAAGTTTTCGGCTTCCGTCGTGGTCTATACTTGTAATCCGGATGTTCCTTCATGTGCTGAGCACGTAGCCTTTTTGCTTGATCGATAAACGGTCTTTTCTCGTCCTCTGTGAGAAGTTTCCATTCTGCTCCTGCAACAAATTTTTACTGTATACTAACAATACAGTAAATGTGCAATCGATTTGCGTGACTAATTATGTATATGATTGTTATTGTTATTATCTTTTAAAAACAAATAATTTTGTCTAACAAACGCAACCCAATTTAAGTGTCATGTTAATTAGATTAATTGTTCTTAACAATATAACAGTTTTCTCAAAAATTTGTCAAAATAAAAAAAAAGTGAAAAGGTGAACGCGTAAAATATTAAGGTGTTCAGCGACTGTTTCTTTTGCACACACATACACACAATGCTAATCAATCCTAATTCCATTCTCATAAAAAAATATTCTTTTAATACGGAAGACAGGCATCACGACAGATACTCATTAAGCGATTTAAACTTTCGTGATTCTCATTTTCTGTGACAATCTTCGTTGACAGTTTTGTGACAGTTTTTTTTGACAGTTATTTGACGATTTCTTGACAGTTTTTTGACAGTTTTGTTTTTCCAAAGGGCGCATGTATTTTTAACATCAGACGTATATTTCTTTTTTTTTTGTTACTCGTAATCCTGACGATGCAAGTTCGACGACGCTTCAAGTTGAGTCGAGCCCTTGTGCTAACAGGAAACGCAGGAAACGTTTTCCAATTTCCACGTTTCATCGTCGGGGACAAGTCCGGGAAGAGTTGGAGGGAGAGCTTGTTCGATCGATCGACGATGCAGCAACCGCATTGCCGATCACTTCGTCTTTCCACTGTCTGTGTCTCAAACAACAATTCATTTCCCTTTAGCGTATTTCAACGTGAGATATTAATGTAAATTACCAGAATCCCGCATCGCCGAATTCTGTGGGTTTCTTCTCTTCTCTTTTTAGTCACGAGAGAAATAATGAACTGCTCGAAATATAAAATCGACAATTCACCCATCAACATATTCTTTTGTCGGCTTTTCTTTAACAACATCGGTCGTGTCGCAGAAACGAGAGCGACGTCACGGCCACGCCGGTGTGACACTCTCTCCTTTCCTTTTCTCCTCTGCCAATTCTTCTTCTCTGTCTTCCCCTTCGCCGCCCTCGTCCATTAATTAACAGGCTTTGTACTTTTAAACGATGTTAAATAAACGGCATTGTCCGCCGGCGAAAGGACTGAAAAGCGGGTGCTATTGTGCTTTAAAACCCGCTCCTCGTTGTCGATCGTGGTTGGCGTCGGTGTAGCCGCCGCCGTCGTCGTCGTCATCGTCGTCGTCGTCGTCGTCGTCGTCGTCGTCGTTCCCAGAAAGAAGGAAAGAGAGAGAACGAAGGAGTATTGCCCGCGAATGCCAACTTACTAATACCATCAGTCCCGCGAAGTCTTTGTTCTAAACAAATACGTCGAACCTCGCCCACCTCTCGTATACCGCATACCCACTCAAACCCACCCCTTTCTTGTTCAACCGTGCCACCTGTCTTTCAGACGGGAAAACGTGTATCGATTGGATAAGGCATAATATAAATAGAAAGCAGAGTTACCCCCTTTGCGTGAGCGGAAGCTGTCGCCGCGTTTTTAAATCCCAAATTTTCGCATACGCGAATTTGCCAATTTGTTGACTTGGACATTTGGCTGTTACTCAAATTACACGTCAGCTGTGATGGAGTTATTGCATCGTTACGTTAATTTGTTGATTATTATGTTGAGTTGAAAAAATTTTAACAGCGTTTCAAGCGTTACATCATTCAAATTGCATTTTTTTTTTTTCGTTTCTGTGACATCACATGTCTCTCTCTATGAGATTACTTTGACGCTCTTCACTACTGAATTCTCCGTTAAAATAAATCTGCGAGCCAGCGTCTCTCGTCGTGAGACGACCGTGTCCCGCCAACGTGGCAGCCATTGTTGGCGTAGCGCAGTGCAAACCCCCTCCGGAGAATATTGTATCGCCGTTGTATCAGCCCGGTGTCTGGGTCGGTGTCGTATCCAGCGAGTTCCGTTTCTAGAATGCCAGAGCCGGGGCTTCGCGCTTTGTGCGCGCCTCGGCGACGGCCGACAACAAGTGGTAATTAATTCTGTGCAAAACAATCAGCGCTCGCCGCGCTTGCGGAAGACGAGGTAGTAAAGCGGGTGGAAGGCAATGTAGGGGTTAAAAACGATTCGCGATTCGCTTCTCTCTTCGCGCAATGAAACCCTCCTGAAATTTCTGAAAGCGTTTGAACACGAATCGCGTGGAATAGGTATAAAATATGTGTACCAAAAAAACTTCAATTTTCCAACTTGAAAAACCAGTAGCCAGTGAATTCTCTCAAGCTTGTAGAAACGTGCGAGCTTTTTATTCGCGACGAGAATTGCACACATTCGAGAGGGACACGTAAAAGTGTCGTGTTTTCAAACGGCAATGATGTTGCACTGCGTATATATTATATACTTATAATTCTCGTACGCTTACGTCAGAGAGAGAGAGAGAGAGAGACATACGTCATCGGATAAGCGTTACGTTCGATAATAGCCGCGGGATTTCATTAAATACCATTCAGCGACCGACGTGCGGTATAATTACGTCGTTAAATAAAGCGACACGGCTAAAGGGAAATCCTATCTCGAGTCCTCTTCGCGTGCTACGCTAATAGCCTTTACCTTTTCTTACGGCGCGAAAACAATGGCGCCGTTATTCTCGTTACCGGCGTCGTATCGTACCAATTAAGAAGATGCCTCGAAGGCACGCGTATTATTCGCTATATATACTCGATTTTCAGGACCCTTTGCGAGGCAAACGGCAGTTTTCATCCTTTATTCTCGTGGCGAATACAATCTCGGGATATCTTCTTATGTGATTTAACACACAAGTCGTCGTATACAACCAAATAGTTGTCTTTGACGCCGGATGATTATTTTATAGTAAAACTTCGAATATATGTTCTGTGTGACGTCGTTGTTATCTCTCTGAATTCTGAATCTTTGTGTCTTTTTCTATATGTCCAGCACCTTTCCCAATTCTCCAGAAATAGTCACAATGTTACGGCAAAATTTATTGTTATTTTAAAATTTAAAAAAATATGCAAAACCTATACGTGCCGCTTTTAAAATGTCGAGAAAATGGTTCGAGATGATTTATGTAGCTCCATGTTACAAAGAGAATTTCTCGGTTTTTTTCGGACCGGTTTTGAAAATTCTTGGTGACAATATTTCAAAGATAAACGACACGTTGTACTTGCAACTGCATCTCTTATGTTCTCTTAATCTTTCGCAAACCTTTCCGCTTGCGAATCTCTTCTTGCAAAATTCGCTGAAGAAACGGATTTCGTTCACGAGTGTCTCGAAGTGGAACGACGGAGATTTTCGCCTTTGTGACACAAAGAGCGGCTCAAAGTAGTGACGGAGAGAGAGAGAGAGAGAGAGCTGCTTTTAAGGGAACGGGAGCTTTAAGCTCGCTCGGGGACGATCATTTTTAATCACGCGCGCACAAGGGGAGAGGAAAACGAGGATGCGTGTACCTGCACACGTGTTATATATATATATATATATATATATATATATATATATATATATATATATATATATATATATNNATATATATATATATATATATATATATATATATATATATATATGCTATATCGCCTTTGTCGTGCCAGGCGTCATTGTCCTCGATTCTATAGGACATAGGTAAAGCGCAACGCGTTCGAGGTTCTCCGCGAATTATTTCCCTTCTCACATATCACGTGAATCGATGGGTGGCTGCCTTAAACGCGAGCGAGTTTACTTCCGTGAAAGATTTGCGAAATTTAAGCGATAAAATTCTCTCTGTTTTCGACTGTCGCAATATTAAACAATTGTTAATTTATTCGAGTTCAGTGTCCGAAGCTACTGTTTCTCACGTTGTCGAAAAATGATTTGATTGTTATTAACGTTTTAGTGACATCGTTGTTCATTTTATTAATGCAATCGACTCAAGAAAAGAAATTAGTTTTTTATTGTTAATGACTCTTGAATATTTTATGCGAAAGCAGATTTTCTTTAGTGAATACTGATTTTTTTGCGAAAAAGCTTCAGTTTTTTTCCGACACGAACAAGCAAGGTTTGTGGATAACGCCGACGGGGACGACGACGTTGGTCGAATAATTAAATTAAATTGTCCCGCAGAACTGTGGGATAAGCGACCTGTTTCGGAAAAAAAGAGATTACAAAAAACTCGACAAGAGTCGTCTCTCTAACGCGCACGAAGAAAGTTGATGCCTCTTCTTGAAGGCTCCGGCAGAAATACTTCATTACGATGAAAGCTTCTCCCGAGTCTCTTCTTCTTCACAAGTCCCCTACCATTTCTCTCTCCCATGTGTTTATATACCCTCTATTCCTCTTTCGTTTCTCCCTCTGTGAACTTCTCTCTCGGGGGTGTTTGCATCGCGTACGTGAGTTTTTTTTACGGTGTATAACGCTGTGACGAAGGTAGTAGCTTCAGGAGTAGGAGATTAAGATTCCGAGATAAAATTGCAACATGATTGTCGAGCGCGGCAAAAAAAAAAAAAAAAAGGATTGTGAAATTATATTTGAAAATCAAAGTACCGTGAATGTAAAAATTACAGTAGTAGTTTTATCGCGTCATTGTTACAATTATAGCAATAATTTTATATATAATTATTACTAAAAATATTATTTAAGTATTAATACTGCATACATACATTAGTATTAAAAAGTAACATTAATTATATTGTAATTAATATTAATAACACAATTAGTAATAATTATTTATGTTAATATATTTTTTGCATAGAACCTATGTGTACACGTTATAATTTACAGTTTGCAACAACAAATTTACATACATTTACATATAATTTTACCAAAACTGTTCACCTAATTCATCACATTTCTATCTTGATTTTCTTATCTCACTCTAATTGTTTTTTGCCATTATCTTTGAACCGCTCGAATTATTCACGCAAGCAGAGTCTCGAAGGTAAAAGGGAAAGGGTTTGGACGACCAACTTGCGCACAACGGTAACGTTACAGCTAGGTCCAATAACTAGATTAGCTCTAAGCGTCTCTCAACAGACATATACTCACTTTAAAGAACCTTTCTCCCACTCTCACACTGTGGGATTACTCCCTTTAGGATTTACCCCCTGAGTATCCTCCGTGTCGTGAAACGTGGCGAATTGCCCGCTAGAAAGATAAGCGGGCAATTCGCCACTGATCGCCATCTACTAATTGACGCAATAAAATCGACGATCGCTTTATCGCACTTTCCAACCGGAATTATTTCCCGCGTAAGTCAATCTCGAAGAACGAAAACGTATTTATTCCCGACGAAACAATTACTTTATTAGATTTCTTTGTTAGACTTCTGTGTATTAAATATATCAAATTGCTTGGATTTATTTAAAACATCGAGAATTTAGAAACTGTTGTAATTATCATACAACATTACATTAGTTTTACTTTTATTTATTCTGCTTTTCGGCAACACGTAATTCTCTTTTAAAATCGACGAAGAATGAGAGAAATACAAAAGTAACGTTCAAAAATGTATAAGGATCGTAAGATATATTAAAGATTTTATTATTTCACTGTCCAAAAAAAAAATAGTCAACGTCTACTTCTGCAATTCATTCGGTCTTTATGGGAAAACTATTTTCAAAATTTCGAAATATGTTTATTATGCGCACCTGAGCAATGTAAAGAAAAGGTTTTCTTGAAAAATTTATCTTCTTTGTAAAAATCGAGAAATTCATGAAACGTGACTGTTGTGTAAGGACGTCAGATAAAAAAAAAATTATAATAATTGCAAATTTTATTTCTGAAGTTGTTTTGTCGTAGCACACAAGGAATTGAACAGAAGAAGGAAAATTTGCGGAAATTATGCGACGAAGTGTATCATCCCTCGGAAAAATATGCTCGGCGGCGAAAAAGCGACGGAAAAGTGACGCGTTGACAAAAGGAGAAACGTGGAAGAAGAACGTAGAATGAGAGAATAGGAAATGGCTGAGAAGGGCAGGAGAATGAGAGATGGAAAGAGGGTGGGTACATCGAAGGTTCGAGCGTGCGCATCATTTTTATCGAGGAGGTGGAGGAGGAATAGTGGATGGCGGGTGGAGGTAGAGGAGGAGACGCTTCTCTTATTCGTCGTTGTCGGGGAAACGAAAAATGGGGGGATAGACTGTACGAGGCGAGGAAGAAAATGACGGATAAAGGAGCTCGAGGGAGTTGCGGAAGGTTCTTTGTCGACCGGGGTATTTAACGGAAATACTAGGCGGAATATCTCCGTCGACGCTAAATAACGCGAACGTGTGCGCGAAGTCGTTCATAAAAGAAGCGATGAGAAATAATATGTCGTGACAGATGATCCCCCGTTTGTTCATATTGAATAATTTTTGCAGAAGAAAACTAAGTTTTTCTCTCGTTAAGTTATGAATAAAATTAATCAATTTTAGATCGATCAATCTTCACTTCCTACCGCCGAACAGTTTCCGTTTTGCATTTGAAGAGTTCTAAGATGCAGAGATCAAGTTTTGTGAATCGGAGATTTGCTCAAGATTATGTTCGAGGTGAGTGCACCTTGTCATAATCAGTCTTGCCAGAAATTCGAGTGCGATTTCTGGCTCAATCATGCGCTCAAATATACACAAGTAATCAATTTTATTAAAAATCTTGAATCATGATTTTATTAAAGATCTTGAATGCGGAGTTTTCGCGAGAAGTTATGTTATCTAACTGTAGTTAACAACATAAAACATATGAAAATTTACGTATTAATTCATACCGAGTCTTTTGGAAATCTCGCTGTTGTGCATTTTGGGATTTTCTTGAGCGATTTTTCGCCGTTGCAATCGAGACCAGACCATAAAAGCATTCATCGGCCGTTTAATATGCTCAGCTTGCACCTTTTTACTTGCAGGTCCGAGTGGACTTCCGAGACCGATTCCTATCGGAGTAATACCAGCTGCACCCGGTGACGACGTTCCTGTCATACTCTGTTGCATACTTCTGAGGGATTCCTGAAATGATCCGTCGCACATGCTGCCGCCGGCTCTGTAATTAAACACAGCCACCAATTAGCGAACCCTTGTTAATCTAGTCTGTCCGGGGATCACGCGTAAATCCCGGGGGTAAATAGCGTCCGACAAATGTCAAAAGTGAGAAGACTTGTGAACTTGTCACTAAAGGGCTTTCGTTTTGAAACAATATTATGTTTTATCAGTTGTAATTCACAAGTCGCAAATTATTTTCACAATGTCAAAAACGCGATAAAACATTGCAGTATTTAAATCGCGAGAATAGGAATCAATTATTATCTCTTAATACTTTTCCACAAATTGTTTATAATTAATATTTATTAATACTAACGAAAAAAATATTAAAACGTACGGAATATAAAATGATCGATATATTGCACAGCAATAATTAAACTGTTCCAGATATATTAGGGTTAACAAAAATTTAGATTTAATGGAATATATAATTGAAAATATTTTTTGTTTCGTTTCTTCTTGCGTCATTGTAACAGCTAAAACAATTTACGATCAGTAAATAGTGACACTGTATCTCGTCGCTAAAACTTATCACGTGGAGGGTCAAAACGAGACGAGAGTAAATCTTTCTCGGTATCGACAGTATATAATTGCTTATTCGTTTGCTCTGCGATTCATAAGCAAATTAATCTTATCCTTTTCTTCGTATCAAAGCTATTAACCAATCTCGGCACGTTCCGCGTGCTCTTTCGTACTTTATTCTTCACCCTAAACGTCACCCCTGCGGCAAAAGGGTGCGCCAGAACGACTCACTTTCCTTTTTCTACTCTTCCTCCTCCCTCGATTTCTCTCTTACTCGTACCGATAATCCTAACTTCTCGAACTAACACAATTACCGCACTGAATCTCCTTGAGCGTTCGTTAAAAAAAAAAAAACCTGTAGTGGTCAGAGAAGAACCCGATGGAAAACAGAGAGAGCGAGAAAGAAAGAAAGAGAATGCGAGAGGGAGTGGTAGTTACGATTTTGCAGGGTTAGATTTGCCCCCTACGAGCGAGGGAGTAACGAGAGAGCGAGTGCCACCCTCGAGTGTCATTCAGGACGGATTAATAGATACGTCGGTTAGGCAAGGGGTGGAACAACCACCCCGTCATCATCGTGGTGTTTGGGGCGCTCTCGTAGAGAATACTCCCTCTTTTTACTCTCTCTCTCTCTCTCGAAGATAGATCTCGCTGAGACCGAAAGATGCTGGAAGTAATAGCTGTTGACAACGAGGTACGAGGGGGGATTAGAAAGTGCTAATTGAATGTTTACGCACGGGTCACCGAAAAAAGCAGCACAGCGTAGCAAGCCGCAATTATTGCCTATTTTAAGCAAGCGAGCGACTGAAAAATGAATAAACGAACGAATATATATATAGAGAAACGACGAAAATTTTTTTTCAATGTAATTTTCTATAAAAAGCACCAACAATGAATATAATGAATGTAATGAAAAATATTAAGCTTTATACTATGCGCGAGCGGAGTATATAAAAAAAAAATTATCGCGAATGTATCAAAACGCTCGTTTGTTAAAATAGTTATTTATTCATATGCAACAATAACGTACAACCGCGAGAGTAAAATCGCAGATTAAATTGTGCGATGTGAAGACACTGAAGTTTTAAATGCCGAATTGATTCTTTTTGTTTTACGATTCATTTTAAAAAAATTTTATGTAATTGTCGCACAAACATTTTAAGTTTGATGATTTGAAATTATTTTGTAGCACTGTATATTTGTAAAACAAGTTACAAAAAAGATATATATATATATATAAAACGGAAAACTTTCTGCACGATTTTGAAATATCATATTCACTTTTAAATTTATTCAAATGAAATATTGTGAACTATTATCATTTTTTCTGAACGCAATACCGAAATGTAAAACCGTTACAAAAAGATTTGAAAGAACTAACAAATGTTTTTCATCATAAATCAACTATCTGATCCCTTCCATGCTTTAAGTCGTCCCTTCCACTTCCCATTGAGAAATATCTCTTTCTTTTGTCTTTAGTCAGCATGTGGAAGAAAAGTTCTATGCTATTGTTGCGCTACAGAAATTTCAATGTCGGTTTCAATCTCTTTAACAAATGCAAACAAAATTGTAAAAGTTGCTCGAACCGAGAATATAAAAAAATTGATGTATTAAGAAGAAACAGAAAAATAAAAAAATTATTAACTCTTTCTCTTTTGTAACGAATGAGTTTGGCAAAAGGCGCAGGCTGTGGTGGAAGATGAAGTCTCACGCGTTCGAGAATGCGATAATATTTGGCTGGAAATCGTTATGAGTTTTTGATCATGAGTCTGACTCGTGATCTTCATGTGATGTTCCAACTCGCACGACGTGCAGTTTACGCCATAACAATTCTAAAGTCACGTGATCAAGAGACTCTCTGAGTCTTGTAATCAACATCTCAAGTTTGACTTGTTATTTTACAAAACAGAATAAACATAACATGTGGCAACCTTATGAACTTCAAGTGTTTATGCGAGTTTATGCAAACAACAATTGGCCTTACAAATGGAAGCGATATGCGGTGTCTTACAAATAGAAACGAGTAGTATGCGGTGCCATTCGCATCGAAATCATCTAATCTAAAACGTCACACTTTGAACAGCTGTTCTGGTACGTCTTGTCTATGCAACGAGAGTAGCATCTCGCACTAATATATATTTCGATTGTTTTCTATAAACTTTGTTCAAAGCCGATTGTCGAACTCTTCAACAATTTTAGCAGTCACTTGTTTATTGCTTACAATTTTATCTTTATTCAAATATATTCTTTCGCACGATTTAAACGTTTTCTTCGATATAATTTTTTTAAACAATGCACTTTTTTTTATCAACAGATAAGTTTTTTAAACCGAGTATATGCTTCAATGTACTCTTTTCACCTGTATGTACAAAGAGTTATAAAATTTTTTTTTTGAGAGAAAAAGAAAGAGAGAGAGAGAGAGAGAAAGTGTGTGTTTGAGATTGATAAATTTTAAAACCGAATTACACGAGAGATTTTGTCGTCGGAAACACGCGTTCTAAATGATAGACCAAATTTGTTCTTCATCTTTTTACGAACTTACCTACTCATATAGCCGGCGGCCCGTGGTGAATGAAAGTCAAGCTCAATTTTGCTGCCGTGATTGAGACTTACGTCTCGCGAAGTGTGTGTCTTGAATAGAATTGCCCCAAACGGCACTAAAATTCTTCAATTTCACAAACTGGAAGATAATAAGGATAGTGAATGATTGACCTTCATGGTCAATCGTTATTCATTAGTATCTCTTTTGCATCGTACATGACGTAACTAGAAGACCGAATAAAATTTCACTGAATGAATGAATGTATCAATAAATGTGTTCTTCTCACTTCACTGATTACTATATTCACACAATTATCAGATTACTTGGCTACAATCACTGTTCACGTCACTACGCGTCCATATGTCTATTGTAACACACATCATAACTGTATTGCGAAATTAATTGAAATAACTACGTTTCTCTTGGAGTAAAAAGTTCGCGCGAACGTTTGCATGATATTTCAAACAAATTATTGTAAATTATTTAAAAATGAAGTTTTAAACGAGCTCATCGACATGCACCGCGCTAACGCTTGGAGAAGAGTGAAACGAGCGCATCGACGACCGAGGTACAGTGGAGGGTTTATACTCCTAGAAATCCCCTCTTCCCCCACCCATCGCGGACTTGGCGAACGCGTCAGCCAATAGTATCCGCCATCGGGGGCGGACTTATACGTGGCTAATGCCTTCGATGTTCTGATTGGCTTCTGAAGAGTAAAATTTGTCACAGTGAGTATCTCTTTTATTAGTATTTAGTTTATTTCTTCACATTATGTATGTTTTTCACGTTTGTTTCTGCTTTCTTCTCGAAAACTTGCGAAGTTTTTTCTCAAGATATGTCTTCTTGGCCACGAGTGACACTTAGTGAAAAAATATTTAGAAATGCATTAGAAAAAGAAGATTAGTTGAAAAAAATCAGTTAATAAAAGACACTCTCAGACTTAAATTTTATGTGATTAGCTCTTCCAAATAAACGTAATTGTTTGCTTAATTTATTAATAGAATACATAACGAAGTAGAGTTAGACGACGTTCATCACGTCTATACTGAAAATTTACAGAAACTATAAAATTATATTTTAAAAGATTGCACACACACACATTTTAAACTATATATAATTTCAGTTTAGTTATTCTTTTTGGAATAGCAAACTGCACAAATTTGTTAAATTATCAACGATATTCTATACTGTGATAGTAAGAGCCGATACGCTGGATATTGTGGATCCGACCGAAGATACAGAATATATAGGCAGAGGAGAGTCACATCACTCCTAACTTCCTAGCCAGAAGATTTTTTCGCAATATAATTTCTAAATTAAATAGAAAGGGAAAATGAGTATTCTCATATAACGTGATGCAAACCTAGCATCGTATATATGAATTGAAAAATTTCTATTCAAAAACAATAATGTATAAAAATTTACACTCCTAAAATATATATAAATATATTTTCAAATATATTTATTTATTCAAAACTTCGGCTCTTACTACCAGTAGAATATCGTTGTTAGTTTTAAACAGTACGAGCCTTTTTAAATTTTTCATTAATTTGTTAAATTATGTTGATCCAAAAAAAAAAAAGATCTAGTTCGAGCGTTGCTGTCGTCCGTCGCTTTCAAAGTAATTAAAGGAAATGTTGATGTAATGAATGAGAACTAAAAGCAAAGTGTTTATCCCGAAGAAGATTTATATTCCCTCGAGACCCGCACGTGCTACGAACTTAGACGCGCGCGTATTGTCACATGCGAACTTACGCGGCGTATGAATATCTAATGCACCCCCTTCACAATTAAATTCGGACAATATGTTTTGTTTCGAGAATGGCAAAAAACGCATCGTCGGGCCACCCTCGAAGCTTGCCTGAAGGGCAAGAGGGGTCGTCTCGAACGCTCTCGGCAGTAGAGGGGTTTAACCCCTCGGATGAATCTTTCGCTAATAACGTTCCGAGAGTATAAATCTCTGTTGCGCAACAAGGATAACCAGTGACAAGCGATAATTTCTCTCGATTATAGAATGACGCGGTTTTCTGAAGAGCAAAAATTCGCGAGACAAAAATGTCTTACTTATCTATGAAGTTTTAATCACAATATAACAATAACATATTTTTTTAAATGCGTGCTTTTTTTTAATATTTCGAATGCGTGTGTTATTTTAATATGAAATTCACGTGTGCATGCGAGTCGCTCGGTGCAGTGACGCATAAACCAGACATTATTATTATTACAAAATTAAATTTGATGTGATAGTGAGTTGTGCATCAGTTTGTGGTCTACAGGTGTTTTGTGCCGCGGCCGAGCCAGCCGCAAATATAATTAATAACAGTATGGCGCGATAAATCTTGCACACTGAGGCGTGTAGGTACATACTTGGCGTTGGAAACAAAACTGCGAGGAAAAAGAAAGAGGGTAGCGGCGAACGGAAGGCGGGGGGATGTTGCCCGGCAAAATACCCGGCTAATGCTCGCGGTAAGTTCTTTTAAAAGCTGTTCTGTTCGGAAGGGATACGGATCTCGTTTTCCGTCACCTACTTACCCACTTACAAAAGAGTCCTGGCTCTCCATACGATTGTTCGTTAAATTGCACCGAGATCATCCCTGGGCTAAGTCCAAAGCGAATCGATGCGCCGGAAGTAATTGTGTGGCGGCTTATTTGTTGTTCGTGCGTTTTGTGTCGGATCGTTTAATTGGTCATTATCCGACAAAAAAAACATTTGGTTTTGCCAACACATGATTTGTCAAGAGTAACAATACATGATAAACATACACCTGGACCATATCGTGTGACACTACGTACAGTCTACATATCTTGTCAATCACAAGAAAAAGTGTAACATGCAAAGAAATGAAACAAGTTCAGTCTATTGTTGAGTTTTATGTGATTTATTTTTTTTATTTTCAATAAATTACATTTAAAAAAATTAAAAAAAGATCATATGTGAAAAAAATATTAAATTGTAAGAAGTTACAAAAAAGAGAAAAAATTGCGAAAGTGGATCAAAAAACATCGTCGAATAGACTCGAGCATTTTTCTGTAAAAAAAAGCCTTCCGGCGGAAATAGGCTTAATTTCGCGGAGGAATTGAGACGGTCAACCCTCACTCTAGCGGATCACGCGCGTCTTGAATGCAAGTGACCGGTAGCCGGCTTCTAAGGATGAATGAGGGATTCGCATCTTCCGCGCGAGCATTCTCAATTCAGCTTATCCTAGGATTTTTTTCTCATCCTCCCGTGTGCGCGTGTCTGCCTGCCGAGAATGTAACAAGCATACACCTGTAAAGGATAATGCTTCCTTTAGGAACGCGGCGATGCGCGATAGATCCTGCCATAACACCCGCCGGATTTTCACCCGGACGATTTCCTTTGGCGCTTTTGTTTGTCACTATATGCGACATTGCAAGGATCTTGGTCGGTAAGATCTTTGAGACTTTTGCGAAAAATTTATGAAAATTTTTTAATTTTGCTACAAGAATCGTTTTTAAAATAGAAAAATACGCGAAAGTTTTTGCATTAGCGTTAACTTCCGCTAATAGCCTCGTAGTGTAATATTCAACACATCGCGAATTTTCTTCGGATTGTTCGGAACATCGATCTTTTCGCGACGCGAAATAAAATCGATTAAGAGAATCTGGCACCGTGTGCCATTTATCCGAACACAATTGACGGGCCATCTGGTTTACAATTGTTTGGTACATTTTCTCACAATGATAGAGCGGCGAAGAGGGGAGAAAGGAGTCAATCTATTCGAGTCAGTCCGGGTCAGCCAAATGATTGACGTTATCCGGCCATCTTCTAGATTAGGAGGATGGAGAAAGGCCGAGCGTGGATATACGTTGTCTTGGCTTTTATATCTCTAAAGAGAGAGAGGAGGAGCTATCGTTCACCTAACGTAATTTGATGCCACCGATGCGAGGGACGACTCCCGAGTATTTACTCGAGAAGAACGATAGTAACAAAAGTCGTCCGTTGCAGATATTCTCTGTCGATATTATCTGTCGCCCAATTTTTCCCAAGAAGGATAAGACATTTTCTTTACAAATAGAAACTCGGTGTAATTCTCTGTCACGTATGAGGAAGTATATTAAAATATTTATGTGGTTAACCATTATTAAATTTATTAAAGAAAGAAAAATAATTAATAAATAAATGAATAAAAATTTTGCGAGAACTTCATATGTAGGTCGACCAAAGATAAAAAAAAAAAGACTTTTCGATTTGCTAGTGAAAATTATCGTGTCCCCACGCTACGGGGAATACACGATGTCGGAGTATCTGTTGCAAGAGATTTAGTCCTTACATACACACAATACAGGGTAACCTCCGGAACGGCAACCACAAAGAGCCATAAAGAAAGAAAGAGATCCTTATCGGATCAATGAGCTCTTTTCGAAAGATCGAAACAGATATCAGATTCACGCGAGAGAATAAGTTTTCTTTGTGGACCAATCTCTCGCCCTCTCGTGCGCGATTTAAAGTACTCGCTTGAGTTCACGCAGAGTGAAACGCGCAAAGGTGGAGGCTAAAACAGACGCGTTAGTAGAATTAAAATAGGACGCAATGCCGAGTATTAGATAAATATTTTTTAAATACACATCTTCTATACATTTCTCTTTATTCCAGCTAGCCGTTCACACATCTGTAGTTTTTCTTACATACATATTTCAATATCTATTTTAACGATATTGGAAAACGCGCGCGCACATACGAGCGGTTTGTATCTATTCGCTTCGATCGATTTTTTTTGCGCTACTTACAAGCGCATAGTTATGCATCATCCTGTATATGTATATATATATATATATATATATATCGTATAAGCGATCTGTACGCAGCATGGTGGATAATCCTTTTGCATTGTCGTATACAAGAATAGCCCACTATCGTGGTCGCATAAATGCGAACGAACGAGACGTTTCCCGTGCTCGTCCATGGTTTTTTACCTTTTTTTTCTTTTTTTTTTTTTTTTTTTTTTTTTTTTTTAATCCGTTTATTTCCGGAGGATTTAAGTCGTATTAGATCGTTCAGTAGATTTGCGCCATCTTTGCTCTGTGATTGTCATTGGCAAATACGCATGTGAACGTTATAGCGCGCGCGAACGGAATCTACATCTGTGTGTATGGAGATCAATTCTCGCATCTTTATATTATTCCTTTGTGTATTCTTTTTATCATATTTCGCATATTATCGTCATGTTTATGTAGCGTGCGCTTTCTATTTTGTCAGTTTCCTTGATTATGTAATAATGTATGTAATTACAGGTCCTTTGGAGGACCACTTGAAATCAACAATGCAAAGGTTAACGATAGAAAAAAAAAAATACAACACAGAAGGATTGAAAAGAAAACTTTTTCTTCTGAGGAAACGATACATTTTTGAAAATCTTTTTTGACACCGAAGAAAATTCGAATACAATCGAACAAACAGAAACATCTGTGCTATTATATGTATAGATTTCAAATTCTTTCTCTTTAAAAACCAAGCTTGCTTTTTTAAATAGCCGCAATGTATAAGCGAGAGAGAATTTTAAATCTATACATATGGCACAAATGTTTCTGTTTGCTCGCTTTAAAAGCTTGCTTTTAAAAGGCAAGCTTGCTTTTTAAAGAAGCCGCACAATGTACGACCGAGAAAGATTTTTAAATCTATATGTAGCGCAAATGTTTCTGTTTGTTCGATTGTATTCGAATGCAAGCTCTCGAATTTTATGTTTTACATGTACATCATAGAACTCTTTTGCCAAGCAACACGCCGTATGTGCCTCGACCTGCCCTGTCGCAAACCGACGCGATCGACTTACGAGAAAAGCAGCGCGCGCGCCCGTATCGAATTACTTCCACGATGGAGAACGTTAACGGCCGATTAGAAATTATTCATACAGATCTTTTATATCTGATAGAGGGAAGAAGGGAAGCCGTAAGCGTGTTACCTGTCTCCCTAGACTTCTCTGGTCAAAAGAATCGTCGCACCTTTTTTTTTCCCGTCGAGATTCCCGGATGGACAAGTGCGCGACACGCGCTGCAAAAATAGCGCGTTAGAAGGCGTGATATTTTATTATTATATCATTATTGTAGTATTGTTATTATATTATTGTTATCGCGACTGAGCGCGAACCAAGTAAGAGACAAATTGTATGAGAAAAAAAAATGTTTTCTTCTCTGATTAAACTACGCTAAAAATTATTAGCCCGAGTTAGTCTCTTCCGTCTCTCGCGGCATTCCTCGAAATTTTGAATTGCAACTTTTTCTATGGTTATCTTGTGGAAAAAACAATAGAAAAAAATAAAGATGAAAGAGAAAAAGCTGTTAAAATATCGCAGCTGCTTTGCGCGAGTAAATCGTTACGTTCGTATTTCGCGGCGTATCGCTCAGCACACATCGATTCGATTCGATTTCTCGAAGTCAGCTTACTCACGGCGGTTACGTTCAGAAACTGAACACAGTTGCACAACGATTGAGAGATGATTGGATTTTTGGAACCGCGTGGCAGTCTTGCGGAATAGTTTTATCACAAAAAATTAAAACTTACATTCACGCTAGGACACAGTGAAAATACTGACGATCTGATATTTCGCAATTGTAATTTAACGGTTCAGATAAATTTCCGAAGACGAGAAGCGCATTCAATTGTCATCGGCCGTTGTAATGTAGCAGCCCGCCGCTTATGAAATTCAAAGCAATCCGTTGACAATCGAATGCTCCTCGTTCGCGAGAAAAATCGGTGGCATTGACATCGAAACCCACGTCGGTGACGCTTATTATTGCCATACGCACTATACATTAAGTCGCACCCTTCGCATTAACATCCGAATCAGCCACGGTCGGGGCGTGCTTCTGGTCGATTTATTATTAGTTGATCGCGATAGCGATCTTTGTATATTAAGATCTGGTTTGAACATGAAATCCTTATGTGTTTTCTTTTGCGAGATACATTTCTTCACTGCGATCAAAAGCAGATTAGTATAAAACACATTGATTTCTTCTATTTTTTTTACATTATTAAAGTGCAAATTAAATCACCACAGTTTTTATTGAATTGAAAAAACTTTTAATTTACTTTAAACAATTTATTTCAATTTTAATTAAAAACTACAAACATATCTATGATTATTAATTTATAAGCAGTTATCTTTTAGATTACTTTCGATCGGAAAGGAATAAGAGCGAATGATGAATGGCGGAGTAGCATTGTACGGTGAACCAGTCTTTAACCAGGTAACGTAACTGAGGCGTGGCGACCGAAGCGACTTTCGATATCGCCGATATAATTTAATATGCCCACGGGAGCCGAGCGATTGGTAGCGAAATAATAAAGCATTATTTATCGGTAGGCGTGTTTCGCAACGGTGTCGAAGGAACCGCGATTGACTCGTTTAACTCTTGTCGTCTCTCAATGGGCTACCGAGCCAATAACGTTGTCGGGATCCGTACGATAAAAAGGTTTCTTTCCGACGCGACAACCAATCTCCGACGGCATCAGCTGCCGCTTTAAACATTAGTACACTTCTGTGCGCGTATAACTGTCGTCGAACAGTATCGTAAATTATACCGCAATAACAGAAAGATTGCAAGCGGTTCACGAAAGAAAACCCGCCTCGGAGAATCCGTTGCGTACGAATTCATTTATGATTTTAATTCGGCACTGAGATGAATATTTTATATGCGATCTTATACATTTCCTTGTCACGACGCTCACATGTAATATTGATGACAAGTGATGTAATAGACCTGTTTAGAATTACGTTTGTACGC
Source organism: Pseudomyrmex pallidus (assembly GCA_014825455.1). Lineage (NCBI taxonomy): Eukaryota > Metazoa > Arthropoda > Insecta > Hymenoptera > Formicidae > Pseudomyrmex > Pseudomyrmex pallidus. The sequence continues at coordinate 19,358 of QVNV01018806.1, forward strand.
GCTTTATACTCGTGATTAATTAGTAGCTACTACAGTGTTCTCATAAATATAATAAATATTTATACAAATAGGTTTCTTTCTTTTTGCAAAAAAAAAAAAAGAAGACATATTCTTGTCTCCGCGCAGAGACTGTCCATTCAAAATTCGCGGATTGTTAAAACAGATTATATGTCAAATACAAAAAACTCGTGTCTTTTATTCTTTTTTTTCTAGTACAAGATTTTTTATTATTTTTAGTCTTATCGTGTTTGATTAATTTTCTAGCCTTCCCGTATTGTGTAAAATGACAAAACAAAAACGTACATAATGATTCTCATTTGTTACAGAGTAAGCGCTCTTACCGTTGCTTATCAATGACTTGTACTTTCGAATACAATAGATCAATAGAACGCGGCAAATACAATAAGCAGAAAACGTTGAAATACGTTGAAGTTCGTTGTTGAATATGTTTATTCTTGGTAAAATTTTTCTACAATTATAAAGACAGGACATATGCCATGTTCACGTTATGTTAATGGTCAAATGTACAAAAAAAATTACATTTTCTCTTTGTAAAAGAAACAGTTTGAGAATAGGCATTTTTTTCGAATACGTCAGGTCTTCGTGGTCAAGCTTTCACAGTCGTGATAAATCTTTTTTCAACAAATGGATTTTAAAGACTTTATAATGAAGCGTAAAACGATGCGCAAAGATTGCTCTGAGACCTCAATAAGTTACACGAAGAATTCAAACAATTTTTAACCATTTGATCAACGATCGAGAGAGAAAAAAAGTTCTGGCACCCTGACGATCGTTCTATGCGTGCGTTTGCGAAAATTCTGGAGAACATCCGTACTACCAATTAATTTAGGAAATTGAGAAGTCAAAACTTAATAAGCAACCGCAAAACTGCACAAAATTTTTTTTAACGTTCGGTTCAGATATTTTGGGCTTTATAAATTTATCTTACTATTTGTATTGCGCGCAGTTCTGTTCATCGCGCGGCACACACGCGCAAATCCATCCACCCCGTGTGGAACAACATTGTAGGTAGGTTTGCGTCTGTCATCGATACCGCTGCTGTTTTCGTCACAAGCCATTACACCGTTACACGCCGTTGAATATTCGGTTTGGCAAACCGAGTAAACAACTCCCAATTTGCTTTTTACATTCGATCTTTTTACTAATCGATTTACGATTCGCACGCCCGCGAATACGTTCAATCGCTTTTTTTCATTTCGCGCAGAGCGATGCCATTTCACACGTATGTGGCCGTGCACACGATAAACTGCCAATTTGCTATTGATGGCTGAATTGCAATGATTGGTAAAGCTTATATGCGCGCGTGCACGTGTACGTGTAAAGTTTTTACATCGACTGTAAAGTGTAAACTAGGATGATTTAAATTCTAAATGACGAAAGCGTCAAATATCAAAGTAAAAAAATATATATTTACTCGTTTATTTGTTTATATAAAGAGCTCACACATACAATGACTTCTTTATATATTAATGAGTTATCACAATTCTAATAATTCTCTGTAAATATTTCTCAGACGATAATAACGTCTTCGCATTTCTTTGCACTGCAAAGTACCATGATTGCGAACGAGATCGATTCTATTCGATTACGAAATTTTCGCGCATTGTTCGCGATGGATTTCTCTCTCTCTCTCTCTCTCTCTCAACCTTCCTCTTCTTCCCTCTCTTTCAAGATTGATCCTCAATTCGCGCAGTAATCGTTGTCGATATACTCTCCCGTCGAGAGTAAATTAAACGTCGAGCTTAGCCGATTTACGTCAGCATCGTCCTCGAGGGCGGCGGGTCGTCGTCAACTTCTTCTTGGCCCCGTCGTCATCGTCTTCCCCGGCATCGCATCAATCTCGAATGCAAATTTGCGCCGAAGCCGCGAAGAGTGGCCCGAACAATCGACGCGGGGCGTCGCGAGGGAAAATAAATCAAGATATCAAAGAAACCGCGGCAACGACGTTGACGTCGTGGATATCTTAATCAATGCTCTGTCGTGGAATTTTGCCAGAACCAATCCGGAATAAAAGTGATCACACCGATAAAGTTGGGAGGTTGGGAAATGTGATGATGGAGGGAAGGGGGAGGGGTGGGAGTCGGGCTCGCACAAGTGCCCGACAAACAGATCTCGTCCGGAAAAACGGATAATTATCCGATGTGGTCGAGATGGTGTATTTACATATCCGCACGCCGATTTTCACAATGACGGCTCGCGCCGGGGATTTAAATTAAAATGTTGTTTGCGCCGATACTTAAATCCACCGATCCCGGCTCGCGCTTTGTCTTCCGCGTGTCGATCGGAGGGGAAGAAAATCGCGAACGCGATTTCGAAGAACTTCGGTCAGTTGTTTGCCCTTACGAATAATGATTCTTTTTTCTTTTTTTGCGCCGGACGAAAATTGTGTGTTTTCTAACGCGAGATAATAAGCAATGAGTTCGCTAACGCCCCCGCGTATGTCAAACTTTGGCTTCGGAAAATGCGAGAAAGGGATGAAAGTGGGAATTCACGGATTATCGTGTCTATTATCAGATCCCGCGTCTATTTGCGCGGGACTCCGTGAAGCGAGAGTGTATCGAGAAGCAATTTCGCGTTTTGCGGTGACGTCTTTAAAGTAGTGCTCGAGCCTCCCAGTGTGACACGTGTGTTCCTGACACTTGTATACCACACGTATGTATTCGTACGGATGACGAAGAAGAAGAAGAAGAAAAAGAAGAAGGCGGGGAAACTTCGTCCCGCGACTTTCCGCACCCTTATTTTTCGCGCGTCTCCCCCGTCGTCAAAACGAAAGTCCGATGCCTTCGACAGACAATTCTTCCTCTTTCAGTCACTTCGTTCCCGCACAATCACTCAAATAGTGTATTAAACCGCAAGTGCCCTTTCCCCGAGAAATCGATATCCCAAGTCCGAGAGACTGTCACGAGGGGAAACCCTCGTTGAAGTCGATGTTTGCACTGTCATAAAAAAATATTGGATGATTGCGACACTAACTGGTATCGGAGAAAAATCTATTTGTTCTATCTGTCGGCAACTATAGAGCTCTCGAGAATAAAACCGTCGAAATAGAAAAAACTGTCGATCTCACATGTATTAAGAGTTTGCGCGAAATAATATACGTCGCGCATGTTTTCTTGAAGATCGTAACCCGACACTTTGCGCCCAACCCCGTATCCAACGCCAATGACAACACGTTGTCTACGAATTTATTCGCCAGGTGTCGCGACCCCGATCATCGATTATGCAGAAATAATATTTTTTGATAATCGCATCGCGAAAGATCGGCTAAAGTACGAAAGAGCGGCTTCTCTCTCTTTCTCTTTCTCTCTCTCTTGCCTCGGGATCCGTTACACTTCTCCGTGTCGATAAAAAAAAAAAAAAAAAGAAATCGTATTGTCCTGAAGAAACAGGATAACTTCAAGCAACGAAAGGGCGAGCAACCGGAGAGTAAAGGGAGCGAGAGAAGCTATCCACGAGACGCAGGATATTGTATGCCATAAACGCTCTTATTGTGATCCACGTGTGTTACAAATTCCCTTTCGTGCCCTTTGGCTGGGAATAAACCCTTTCCTTAATTAGCATTGTATACAATTCCTATTGGCAAATCCGTCTACGAGAGTCCCGTCTTCCCTCTTCATCATATATCTCGATCTCTCTTTTTCTTCGTTTGCTCGCGCTTGGAAGTTAATGCTCGACGACGACGACGACGACGACGACGATCCCGAGGCATCGATACGTTTATTGGATGTTATTTCAGTCACACAGAGTAGATTTCTTCGTTCCGATTCTGATCCGAGGGAGAACGTTATAAGAGGGGGAGGTTGGAAGGGAAATACTAGAAACGACTTTTCACATATCGAAGCCGCAGCCTTGTGCAGTGATTGACAGTTTCTGAATATTAAAGCGCATCACTGTGTTTTCTTACACAGCGCAAATTTTCTGTGAGAATAGCGTTCTCCAATTACGTATATTGAAACTCTCGAATATTTTTGTAATAAATAAACAAATAATCTAATTTTTAAGTGGTGACTTCTCTTATATGTTAGAAGAGGTTTCCATATAAACGTGTTAGAACAAAAAAAAAAAGAAACTAATCATCGCATAACGAAGTTCTAAGGATGCGACGTCCGAAGTGAACGGAGTTTACCCACGCCGGGGTAATCATCATCATTATTCGGCGCGATTCGCGCTAGGATCGTTTATATCATGTCCGCGCGTCGATGGACAGGCACGACAGACGTGTTTCCCCTCGGATGGTGTCGCGGGCGCGCGCGATTTTAAGTGGATGTGGTTGCCAAGACGGTCTTGTGTGTTGAAGATGCCTCACGCAAGAAAACCTGAGACTGCGGTCGCGCGCGAACTCGGGTCTTCCTGCTATCGGTGCGCTCCCTGGGTGGCTCCTCTTGTTCGGCCGCGACGTACATTAGCGGCTATCATTTCCCCGCGTCGGAGATCTGATCGAGAGCCGCCAAGCACGACACTATCTCGACACATCTGACAGCCGTCGGCCCGTCAAAACGACTAACGCGACCCGGCACGACCGTGTAACATATACGCACGCCAGCGTGCGACTCGGACTTCGTCTCGTTTGCCGCGGCAATTTTACATTGTTGCAACGCGATTTTTAATTAACGATACGCTCAACTCTCAATCAGCGCGGGTTTCGCGCGATAAGACGCTTCGCATACCGAAACATATGTACGCCGTGTAAAGATATAACAAAAAAGAAATTTGACATAATCCGTGCGTTCTATATATACGAGCGGTTCGATGTTCCAATCTTTAAAGAGACAACATATCGAAGGATCAAGGAGCTTAGCCGCGATTTTTTGCACGTAAATTTGCTCGACAAGTTTATACGTCTTCGATAGAACGTGTGAATCTCTCTGAGAAAGACGAGACACTCAGCGATCCCCCGAGAAGCGCGATCAAGTACCCAATCAAACGTCAGATAACGATTATTTCTTATAGTCGGTGTGAAAAATATCCCGCGCGGGGAGGAAAGGGGAGGAGGCGATCGATGATTCCGGATGACAGGGGAACACGCGTTGACTTGACAGCGCGCGGCGCGCGGAGGAGCTTGCACACGTCTTCAACGTGCGTTTCGTAACGTGTTCAACCGCGAGCGCAACAACACCTGCGAACGCCAATCAGGTTCGGCATACAGCGGCGAGCGCTCGCAGCAATAAATCAACCGACATCTCTCCGTGGTGGGTATACGCGCGCGGCTACACGCGAGGAACGGGTATTATTTATGGTTGTTCGTTAGCGTGGCAACAGTTCGAAAACGTGTGGAACCGATGCGTTTAGGACTCTGTGTGGCTTCGTTCAACCCGCGCGTCATTGACGGCGAGAGAAAGAGAGAGAGAGGGAGGAGAGACCCTCTCACGGGGGTCTCTCTGCCATACGATGCCCCGGCAGCATCACAAAACCGTTCGCAGCGGTAATATTCCAATAGGATCATGATTGATAAAAAAACAAGAGAAAAAAATGAGATGTAAACGCGAACGCAACAAACGATATCCGAATAAAATTTATTCCCCGCATTGTTAAAAAGCGTTTACAGAGTTTCGAGCGTCATCTTATCTCGATCAATTTATACATATATATATATATATATATTTATTCGCGTAATGAGAACGCGCGAGCTTTTTTTTCTCTCGATAAAATCGCCTCCGGCGACGACGGTACCACACGACGACGGATAATTGTCAAAGGTAGATTATAAGCCGCCCGCCGGAACGAACGATCGCGCGGAAAACCGGCTTAAGAGAGGAGCGATTTTTCTCGCGGTCGCGTATTTACCCGCGGATTCCATTAATTCCGACATTTTCGCGCGACAATGCGCGGCCACCCCTCCAAAAATTCTGGTAGGGAAAAGGACGCACGTCCGGGACGGACGGAGACACCACCGAGGAGGGTATATGTATGCGCGCGCGATATACGCTGGCTGACTGGCTGAAAAGCACCGGAGGAGGCAAAGACGAAACGGGGAAAACGGAATGAAAGCGGATCGGGAGAGAAATGAGAGCCGAGGGTTTGAAACTTTTGCGAGAAATAGGAAAGATATTTGAGCAGCCACGGCGGTCTAATTATGAGTTTGCCGGATAAAGCGCCGGGCGTTATGGCGGTGCACTCGTGCATTCCCGCGTCACACAGGAAAACACCTCCATCGCCGCGGAGATGGAAACCGAGAGAGAGAGAGAGAGAATTTCTCTCCGCTACCGTCCCTCCGCATGGACGCGGACGAATGGTTTGACTGCCTGCAGACTGTGATGGATGGATGCATGGATGATGCTAGGAAAGTTTCTCTGTGTTTGATACGCGCGCGCAAATAGACGACTTCCAAAAGGCTGGCGAACTCGACGCGGGGGTGGGAACGGGGGAAAAGAACGAACGCGGAATCCAAATGTTATTTGTAATATATGTTCATCAACGGTGTCGTTGCGCGGATGCTCTCGCTATATGCCGCGTGTGTATACGTATCGTTAATGCAGGTAATGCCGGTAATGGGCTTGCATATCGTAATTATGTGCACCGCGTTGTGCGCGCGGCGGTTGCACATTCGTGTAACCGAGACGATTTTTCTTCTTTTTCTCTCTCTCTCTTTCTACGATTCGCGCGTCTCTTTATCCCTGATTTTTCTGGTCTCTATATTTTTCTGCGCCTCTTTGTTACGCGACATCTTTTCTTTTTTTTTTTCTTTCTTTTTTTTTTATAGAACAGTTTCTTTATCGCGCATTCCATTCGCATCTTTTGCACCGCGAAACAGAAGCTACGTACGTCACCGCGGCATCAAACATCCGCGTGGCATTAAAAACCGCCGGTTAGTTAGACGAAGAATGCATCTGCCAACACACTCAGATCTCATCAAAAAATCTGTACACAGATCTAGAGAACACCGCAGTGAAAATGTGAAAAAAAAAATCCTCTTCTTCAAAATTGTTAACATTTAAAAAATTTTTTAAAATATTCGTGTTGTATGATTGATTACCATTTTGACGTCACGTATCACGTGTCTTGATACGTTTGACACGTGGAATTCGCCGCGTAACGATACCGATCGGTGCGTTTGTCACAACGTGATACTTCCCGCTTTCAGGACTGGAATTAATCTGTTCGCGAAACTGGACTGATGAAGATACATTTCTCTCATTTTCGTATTCCTACACGATCCAAGGGTCGCCTCACCCTTAGAGACCCGATAATCCGCGTGCGATATCTCGATTTCGTGAAGAAAAAAAAAATACTGGAATGAAATCGCACAAAGTTTCCTCCAAAGGATGACTGTTAATTTCGAACGCGTGATCGATACGGATACGCCATTAGCGACGTGTTTGATGCACACACATGTGCCGAGAGGCTTCTTCAGTCCACTAGCGAGCAGCAATTTCTATTGATATCGGACCGGCAGCGCAACGTAGCGTGGAATTTATTTTGCCCTGCCGCGGTGGCGCGGATCGGACATCGCGCCGTGTCGGAAAACGCGTGAGAAAGGCAGGAACGGGGGATGACTATTAATTTCTTCTTCTCCGCACTTGGCATGCATTAACGCTTGATTCGTGCATTCGGACATCCAAGCCGATAGATAGATAGATAGATAGATGGGTAGATAGCGAGCGCTACGTTAAGAGGGAGGAAAAAGAGGGTGCGGGGGGAACGGAGACGTGGAAGAGAGAGAGAGAAAGATAGAAAGAGAGAGAAGAAGGAACAGGAAACGAGCAAAGATTGATAGGACAGAATTCTACCGGTGGATTCGTAATGGATAGCCCGTGTCCGAATTCGCCAATACCCTTTCTCTGCCCGTCCCCTCTGCTACAGTCCGCTCGCCCTGTGCATTCTGACCTGATACTTTCTAATGGAATCCCCGATTGTGTGCCTTATCAATGGCGCGGGGCGCGCGTAATACCCGAAGAGGAACGCGCGGGGGTTGCGGCCATCCATTATTGCAACAAGAGCTCTCCCTCCTCCGAGAGAGAGAGAGAGATAACTTATTTTTTTCTTTCAGAAAATCCTTTCAATGCGCCACGCGGCGCTACAAGTGTTATTCTAGTTCATTTTGTTTTTTAATTGTTCTTGCGTGGATAAGTTGTTACGTCACATGATAAAAATTACAACTTGATAAAACACTTGGAAGCTCTGAAGGGTGATGATGTTAAAAGAAAGTTAGTTCGAATGCCGTGTCACACACTTAATTATTGAGATATTATTTTCAGTGGAAGATAAGATTTTCGTTTTCTTCGATCTGATGAAAATTTCGAAAAAAAAAAAGGAAGAGAAAAAGTTTCCGAATATAACCCAAAGATCTCAAATGGTAGCGCACTTCGAAGTTTTCTAAGGGTTAATTACTTTTCGGTTATATAGGCAAGTAATATCTTCACAGAATCTTGTTGCCTTTCTCCGAGAAGTCGTCGCGTCGTCGCGCGCACAGGCTATTAAATCATTCAACAGCGCGAGAGAGAGTCGAGAGCGAGATAGCTCGGCGCAAAGGTGAAGCCCGACAAAGAGCTTCGCTATCGGGTGTCCCGGGAAAAAAAAACTCCAAAAAAAAAAAAAAAAAAAGAACTCAGACCAAGCGTGATATTTCAGGCCACGGCGCGGCGTTTCGCACCGCTCGCCCCTATAAGATCCGTATTATGCAAAGGAGCGTGGAATATATCGCGTGTTGCGAATCGCGCGCTTCGCCTTCGGTCGCGACGCGAGCGTTTATCCTCTCCACGACCGGCCGTTAAACGCGTGTTACAAACGCACGACGGAAGTTACGGTGTGTTTTCTTCGAAAGCACGCGATTCACGTACGCCGCCGCCGCCGCGACGCAACGTGAATTCGTGAGTCTGCGGTTGGCGAAAGTGAGGTTTCCACTCGAGAAATAAAGGGCGGCGCGCATGACGACTTCCCTCTCTCAATAAAAAACAGTTTTTTTTTTACCGCGACAACGAAACAAATCGGTTCGAGCGCAGGTCAACTTTGATCGCCCCTCGGCGCGATATTTTCCCAAGATGAGGGGGAAAGGGTTTTTGATTCATTTCTCTCAGCGCGAATTGAAATTGTTTCTCCTCGATTCCCCTCGAAACTCCCGGAGTGTGCGAAGTCTACGGTCTGTTAACGGTCATCTCGTTCGCGAGGCAGGTGAGATGACAGCGAGAATACGGTTGTTCACGCGTTGTTGTTGTTGTTGTTCGCCAACCCCTTTCGTTCGTTTCCGGATCCGTGTGAATTCCGCGCGTAACCCCTTCGCAATACCCGAGCACCTTCTCTTTTTTTTTTTTTTTATAATTCTATATAACGGCTTTCGCGACGGCAGCGTGTGTGAGATTTTCTTGTATTTCGGTTTACTCTCTTTTCTCAATTACGAACTCGGTTGAAGTTCCTTACCTTTAACCCTAAAAAGAAAAAAAAATCAACCCCGAAGAAATCAACTCCGAAGAACGAGAGCGCGTAATATATTCTTTTTGTGCGTCTCGCGAATGCCGCGAGAATGAGCGAAAACGAGTCGTTTGATCAGAAAATGGAAGAGTTACAGGAGGAAGAAGAGACGAAAAAAAGAGGGAAAGATGGGGAGAGAGAGAGAGAGAGAGAGAGAGGAGAACCGCATAAATATTCAGTTAAGATCAAGAGGTGAGGCGGCTTTAACTTGCGGGAGGCCTGTGCTTCGAAGCGATTAATCTGGTTTTATGGGTCCCTGCCGCAGAGGTATGACAAAAATTGTGTAAATCTTTCCCTCTCTCGTATTAGAACTAACACCGTCGCGCACGCGATGAAAAAATTTCCAAGTTCCAGATCCACTCGAGTGTTTCGATAACTATTTTAATAGGTATAGTATCCACATACTTATCTACTCTGTGTATTATATTTATATTCTCTGCTGTAATTTCTGCTACGAATTTAAATTTAAAGCGCTTTTGCGCGGAATGCACCTCTTTCTTCTCCCAGGATACAATAAATCCTTTTATCTCTTCTCACGCTATCTCTCTCTCTCTCTCTCTGTCTCTCGAAAATATGTATGTATGTACATATTCGCCATATGTACACCATGTACCTGCTTGGGCATACGCGCGTTCTCTCACATATAATACGGGTAATGCGACTGTCGAGATTGCAATAAATTCCACTTAGCCGCTGTCGCGACACTAAACGCATTTCGAGTTTCGCTGCTCCGTTTTTCCTTTTCTCATTTATATGCGCGAGCTAGGTAATACGTTCAGGTTTATATTCTTATAAATTGCGCCGGTCAATTTATTGTATCTTGAGAGTCATAGACGCTTCGCTTCGTCAGGCGAATCGTCGGCAATATTGACAGAGGAGATTGATCATTATCTTATCAGATTGAAAAAGATATCGGATCTCTGCAACAAATCTACAACTTTCATGATTTTATGTGGTAGCGCATTACTTATTTGTCACACGTGTGTAGCATAAAACTCTCTGTTATATCGTAACACAAGTATATATTTTATATTCTACACTCTCGCACAAATATACACGTTTTATTGTTTTTGCTACGGAATAAAAATCTCTCAATCTGAAATATTGTTAAATCGAATATTGCGCGAGTATAATAAAAAATAAAACCTCGCGGTATTTAATTTTGTATTTAAACTGATATAACATCTCTCGCGCTTGCTCGCGTGTTATCGTAAAAACGTCTCGAATGTAAAGCGCATTAATCCTCGTCGGGCATTAAAATTACGAACTGCGGCGCTCGCGCGCTTTTATTCGATCGAGCGATGCATTATTGGACTCGACACGAGGTTGGCTGGGCGTAATTTATTCGTCGGCGAGAGTCGCGCACATATAAGTGACAATGAGGTCCGCTAAGGAGGGTCGATCTATTGATGTGGACGGCGAGAAAACGCCAAAGACTTTGCTCGCGCGCGAAGCTACCTACCCATAGAGAGAACGAATTATCGAATGTGGCAGACCCGCTCGGTGCCGCGGTAGATTAATGTTATTTCAATGGAGGTAGTCTCTACGGGAGGGAGAGGCGCACATCGCCTCGTAACTGACCCCGATTTGCATCAGAATCGGGATAAAATCGCGAGGGGACGACGAAGGGCAAGAAAAGCTGCCGTCGATGCCTTTGGGAACGCGCCAAACCGTATGCGTGTTGTCCGAAAAGTGACGCGGCGATGCGATCCCGGTATATATTGTACCGTCCGGTTTTTCCATTCTTTAGCGAGCTTCATATCTTTCTTTCACGGGGCTCGGATCTCTCGCGCTCTAAGGGCGGACATTTATACGCCCGAGAGAGAGAGAGAGGACGATATACCGGTCGGCGCGAAGAATCGACGAGCCACCCCTCGACAAGTTGCGAGTCTTGTCACAGGTTTTCTCGCGGTATAGAGAGAAATTCGTCTATTCGTATTTGTCTAAATAAAAGTGTCTGTTTCCGCGTAAGCCGAACGTAACTATACCATATATCATTTGTAAGTATTTAAAGTCTTCCCGAATTACACCACGTCAACACAAATCCCTGTATAATTCCCGCCAAATCCTCGTAAAACTACCAGTAAACTTTCTTTCTCTCTTTTTCTTTTTTTTTCATTCAATAGTCGGTGGTTATTTATTCGTCCATGAATTTCATTTAGAGCGTCGAAATACTTCGCCCCGCATATGTAAGTTTTTAAAGCGTAAACCGGTTAGTGTCTCTCTTTTCTGCTTCTGAGATTGTAAAAGTTCTTTTTCTTTTTTTTTTTTTTTTATGATATTTTAGTATTATATATAGACGACTTAACATTTCGGAGTTGCCCATTTCCGTTGAATTAAATCGTATACGATCTTTGAGATATTATATCTCTGAGATTAGAGTCGAGAAACAGATTCGTCGAGCCGGTTTACAGTCGCTTTTAACGCCATAGACTGTTATTACGCGGTTCTTTTCTATCTGTGAAGCAATAAAGGAGAAAGAGATACACCAAGGCGGGTTCTTTTTTCCTCAAACAAATTTACGACGCGAGAACAAACGTCCTCATCATTTCGTGTCTAAGGACGCGATATACAATAAAGAAGAAAAAAAACGTAGGATGTTAAATTAATCCTTATAATGTAACGCACGCAGCTACTACTATAGTGTTCAAATTCCATTCGTATTCTAATACTGATGCGCGATAAGAGAAAAACTCTCAAGTTGAATCTTCTGACGAATTTCAAATTAAAATAATAATTTTTGTTCGCGTGCTTTGCGAAACCATTGGAAAATATTTAAACTGCAAAACACAGTGCGGTTGCATGTGCGTGCGCGTTGCAGCCATTTATAATGGACCGGAATTCAAGTCGTTAGCTCCCGGAAGATTTGACGAACGGTGTACGCGCGCGGGGCCACCGCAAGTTTCGGAAGTTGGACGCGTCCATTTTTCATCAGCGGCAAGAAATAGCGGCCACAATGACGCCTCGTTAATTCACATTGCAGCCTTCAAAGGAATAATGCATGTTGGCGCGAGCGGGATCTCATTACCGATAAAAGGCCGCCCGTGTTACGCTGCGCGCCGTGGAGGCGATACGCGTGCCAGTCAGACAGATGAATTTTAATTCGCGACGGCGAATCGAATTTGTGAAATCGGTCGTAGAAGGGGAGGAAGGGAGAAAAAGACGGAATGAGAATGGAAGAAAGCGACTTGTAACGGGATTAGAGAAACGAGCGAAGATGAGTGACAGCCCGAGCTCTTAAATTAAATGAAAAGAAGAAAGATAAGACATAGAGAAAGAGAGAGAGAGAGAGAAACATTGAGGAATTATTTGACGATGAGTAATGGCTTCGAGAAATTTTAAAAATTAATATCGAGTCAAGATTGCACGCGCAACCAGATTTTTTTTACAACATTGTGTATCTATATCAGTTAAAGTTGTTTTGAAAAACATTTCACACACACTTCCGCGCACGAAAAAAAAAAATACAAAATCAAACAAAAGCGATCCTACGCGTCTTATGAAATTATCAATTCGATAGATATCTATTCCAATTGTCTCGGAACGAATTGCGGCGTGTTACTGCGCAGTTTATACTTTGCCTGTAGTGAATTATTGCGTTGCATTATAATCTCACGCACATCGGAATAGGCGCCTGTGTGGTGTTCGACACGTGTGTATACACTCCGTCCGTGTATATTTGTGCGTGTGTATAACGGAGAGTTTAACGCTCGGCGCGCACGGGTCGTACAATGCCTTGTATGGACACTATGGGCATTGTGCGGCGCGAGAGCGAATGAATATGTGCACGATGCATCAAAGAGTTAAGTCTCAATGGCGGACCACACAGACCCCGGAATTGAGAAGACAGTCGGCTTAACGGTTAACGTATTATTGTCTGGCCGCGCACGTTAGACCGACCGTCGTTGTCTTTCGGGTCCTCTGCAAGATAAAACAAGAGTTTAAATACTTTTCGCAATGGATTCTTCCTACTATTTACGCGTGTATTTTTTTTACACGCATTGTCTTTATATAAGAGAAGCTGCTCTCAACAGATCAACTATATCTCATTAAACAAAGTACACACATAAGTGTTGTATATTTTTTTTCTTCTAATACGAGTTACAAGTACTCGAAACGGGGGATTTCGTAGAACAAGGTTCTCGCATACTCCCCACCTTTCTTTGTAGAAACGTGAAGTGTGCGATCCACACATGCGCGATAGCGCAGGGGTATGTATACTCGAGCCATTGGTCACTTCGGCGCTGTACACGCACCTCTTGACACTATTACAATAACAATGCTCGATCCTTGACATGAAGTATACTGCGTGTGTGATCCCTGCACTTCTTTTGCTCATAAATAAACGTTATTTATTTTTTGAGTAGCTTATTTTCATTTTTTTGGTTGAAAAAAAAAAAGAAAACTTAGTATAGTCATTTTTATATTTAGTCCCAAATTGTGGTGTAAAAATGCTATTATAACCTGCTTGGCGAGTTTATCTTGAAGCGCAAGTTAGCGGCCACTCACGGACGTCGGGTGTTAGGTGGAGGGCTGAACGTTCGAGATAGATGCAATCCTGCGGTCCGCACCCAGCAGGAGGGATGCCTGGCTCCAAGCAGTCTGCGGGAACCAGCCATCGAGGCCTCCATGGGGCGTTCTCGTGTGTATAACCATGTCGTATATATACAACCATACTATCATGAAGTGGCACGGTTAGGACGCTCATCGTGCGCGACGAAGAGGCGAGATCAGGAACACGGCGAGGGTCAGAAAAAGAGGGGACGAGAGAGTCCGCGCACGATGATGGTTTGTGCTGGTGCGTGTAAAAATAGAGAAGGCAACGAAGAAACCCGTCCAACAGCATATTACCTCCGACATCGGAATGCCGACGATGTGCCGGTACAACACACACGTGTGTTTCAGCCACGTATCCTCTTCTTCGATTTTTCTTTTTTACCTTTTTTCGTTTATCGGAGGAGGTCCTATACGAACTCTTCGAGGCGAGGAGGAACGCCGATCGGAATGTGCTTAGAATATATAAATCGAAATCTGGAAATAAAATACCGAAATAACAAAATTAATCAGTGATATATTGAGAATCTGCGACTACGCGCGTTTGTTTTTTCGCGATAACTTAACGCCTTTCGAGAATATGAAAAAAAATATAGTTAGAAATGAGACATGCAGGTCATTTAGCACGTACTTGCACATTTGTCACACTATTTACAATTTTTCTGAATTCACTCAAATATTTCGCGTCTGTTCCGTTTTTATAAGACTTCTTTTACCTATTGTACATTAAACGATTGGTTTTCACGCGTGCCAATAGTCTAATGCTACCTGTGCTGAAGGTTTCCAACCGAAGATGAAAGAATGTAAGCACAACATAGAAAAGGAAACAGTATTTTGGCCGATTTATAGATAGAAAAAGAGCACAAAAAAGAAACTGGCTGAACCTTTGAAAACGTGTGATCTTTTCATTGTGCTCGACCGAGCGGCAGATATTAGATGTTTTGAAAACAGGATAGGGGTGCATTTTCTTAAGTCCCGAATTCTCTTCCTACTCTAACGTTTGTAAGCATAAAGAGAGCGAACTAACAAGTCGAATAAAAAAAAGGAGAGCATCTGGTTCATTCACAAAACACCAGGTATGGTCCGATGAACATCCGCGATGATCTCACTCTCGTTGCAACTTTTTGAAGAGAAGCGATTCATTATATGGAAATTGAAAACATGTTAAAAACACAAAAAAGAAAGAAGAAGCACATGTTCTCAGTAGAGAGAAAGAGTCGGTGCGTTTTAAATTATTATTATTATTTCATACACACACGTTTTGCATAAAAGCAGTCTTATTTGGCACAGCAAGAGTTTTTATCTCAAACAAAGCTCTTCTTGAGATTCATCCAAAAAGTACCGCGCGCGCGATTCGGTCGCTTGTCTTTGGCGAAGGGCTCAGGACCAAGAATTTACCGAAGTGTCACGGGCATGGGTCGCCGCGGCCGGATAGATCCGGTAGGTACAACGTATCAAGTCGCGCGGACGTTATCTCGACTCAATCGGGAGCAATATATATAGCAGGGGGCTCGGATATCCAACAACAACCCCTTCCTCACCAGAGCCGGGATAACGAGTCGTCGCTAGCCCCTCTTCTTGTCTTCTTCTTCTTTTCCATTCCAATCAGTCTGAAAAGCGAAGAACCCTTATAGTCTTCTTCTCTCCGGTCGTGGGATCCATGGTCCACTGGCCTCGATCTCTCGCGCGAACGGACCCCTAGTTAAAGTATCATGTATCGCATGGCCGCAAAAAAAAGTCGGCGCATTCATACACAGATCGGTACTTATACTTGCGAGACGTTTCCTTTTTGCGCGCGCGCGCGTTACGAAAAAGAGAGTAGCTCTTCTACGGGATCGTTAGAACGCGCTTACGAGCAGCACGACCTCTCTCTGCACGAGCCAGAGCATAAATCGTTCGCTTGACGATATAGGCCCGCTCAAAGGATAGTTCTGAATGGATTAACTGATACTTCGTATTCTAAGAACGCACTTCCGTAAAGAGATGTGCATTCGTTGCGAGTCTAATCCTTTGAAGAGATCCTCTGCGAAGTGACGAACACCTGTCTTAAAAAAATAATAAAATGGTGAAGTTTTTTAAATCAGGCGGAGTTCAACACACACACAGAAGGATCGAAAGGGGATTTTTTATTATAGTTGTAACAATTTTTTTAAACGCTTTAAACATCTATAATGCGAATATTCTTGGGAGAGCACGCGAAGTGATGAGAAGATCACACAAATTGATCGATCGAAGCAACTTGATAGACAAAATGAAACGAATCGATGTGCGTTTCCCAGAGGTGAAAAGAATTTGAATCTTTTCGAATTTTGCGTCGACGAAGCGCATTTCGATCGCGTATCTCTTCGCGAATGAAAAGAAGACATTGGAATCGCGTAATGGTAACGGTCGGGCAAACAATATACCTTTTACGCACAAATCGATCGGTTTGATACCGGTCAATGCCTCGGTCAATTCTTCGATCAAACTGATTATAAAGGACTGTCGTCGTGAAAAGAAACAGAGATGGAAATGAAAGAGAGACATCGTCTTTTGTATTATATTTATGTTACGTTCTTTGGTGGATACCTGCCATTGTGCATCGGCTACGACGCTCCTGACACCCTCCTGGTGTCCCTTTGTTTCGTGGATGATTTCACTCGTGTAGGACACTTCGTACGATAAGCCATGGACAATGGCCATGGGTCTCCATCTCTACAGAGAAGACAGTATCGCTATCTCATCTCGCGCTGGAGAGAACGTTCCGTCGCGGATTAGTAAAAATAAAAAAAAATAAAATAAAATAAAAACAGGGATCGGCATCTCTCGTTGTCTGCTTGCAGATTCGTAACGAGATTTTCTTGGCTCTATTTGCCGACTCAAACTTTATATAAATCGAAGATATCTGTATAGAGAGTTTGAACTTATGTTGTGTCGTATAATGGATTATATTCGTAGAATAGATTAGATATCGAATATAGTCAAATATTAAGTAAAGTCGTCAGACGATGTGATTTCACTCTATCAAATTCACTTCCCATTCTAATTTTCAACTTTTATCGGCAGATTTTTTTTTTTTTTTTTAAGAGAAAAGATCAGAAAAAAATGATTAAAAGTGCTTCTGAAAAATAAGAAATGTATTTTTTTCAGATCTCTGTTTGACAGTATTGTCTCTTCAAGTCGATCTTCTTTTTTTCATGGATTTATCGATAAGGACAAAATATTTATTATATCCTTTTTCTAAGAAGGAAAAAAAAAGAAATATTTCAGGGTGAGACATTTCCTCGTAAATGCTTTTTTTCTCATTTTTTAGCCGAAAATTTCAATAGCGAAATCCTGTTCTTCCTATTCTTTGAAATCTATAACAAAGAAATATAAGAATAGGGAAAACTCGATCTATAAAGAAGTACTATTTCTAATATGTTTACGTGTTAATTTCTGACACATCCAATTCTAAAGGTAAACCAGTGGAACAAATAGATGCGCAAAAATTTTCTACCTTTTTTTATGAGAAAAGCGATAAAATCAAGAATAACAAGCGTAACAAAACGCAAATAAATTAAAAAAAAAAAAAAGGAAAAGGAAGATGAACATTTAGATTGTGCCATTTCTCAACTGCATCATTTATTTCAAATACAAATCCTTGGTCTTTTTTTATTTTAATTTGACACAACTACTGGTTCACCCGAACGAACATTTCTCAAAAGCACACAAAACCGAAATCATCGTTACACGATCTCTATAAATTGAACTGAGACCGACAATAAACGTTAGAAAATCGGAACTAAACGGCATATAGCATTGATATATGTACTATTTCAGTGACATTTTTCTCAGTATATAAATTGCAGAACGAAGCGGAAGTTATTAGATACAAAGCCTACATTAATGAAGCGTACACTGCTTTAGCTTCGTAAAATCTGATTATGAACATATAACAAGTGCATAAAATTCGCGTAAAATATTCGCTGATCAGCCGTTCGAAATCGATCGTTCCTTCACTGTCAATGATAGGCATAGGCGAGTTTGTGGACAACCCTGGGACACGTTCGCGATAACAATGGGTTAACGCGGCGCGGGTCCAGTGCGGCGCGGAGTGGTGTGGTGTGGCGCAAAACGCGGGTACGTAATGTAATTATGGCCGGAGCGCAACGTGTGCGCGCGGAAGGCAGTCACCGCCATAATGGGCGATTGTCCGCGGCGAATGGGCACCACAATGGCGGGTCTCATTGCCGTTAACAACTGACTGTCCAAATACATCGCGACCGGACAATAAGCGGGCCGCTGTCCGGGATCAGGTTCTCTTTATAACGTCGGACGTCGTATATCAATATCGCCGTTAGACCTCTTCCTTCCAGTTTTGCGTTTCCTCTTTATCTCTTTCTTTTTTGAGCCAGTGTTAGTTTTTTATAAATAAACAATTGCGTGAGATAATTTTCGAATGTGCATAAGAATTATCTACGTGTTATTTTCCGCAAAATTTGACATCAGCGAGCGACTGAACAAAAAATAACAAATGTATAATAATTAATTTAATAATAATTTTATAATTTATATTTTAGTAAAGTGCGGTCGCAATTAATATAAGAGAAAAACTTTCGGTTACATCGTAGTATATTTCAATGTTATATGTTTCTCGAAATTGTCGCCATATAACAACTTGACGCGTTTGCGCATAGGGATTCAGACTTTGCAAAAATCTCAACAGATGGATTACCTGTACCGAGAGCGGCATTGTCATGAGCAAATCCCTCTGAATGCCTAGGCAAGGTGACTCTCCGAAAGTATTTATTCGACGTTTAGCTACTCGAGCGTTCAAAACCGACATATCGAAGAATGCACGTTTCGACGATTGCGAAACCGTCTACCTAGTTCTGTGCGCGATGTACATATGTACATGCATCGCTTCCCGAGTATTCATTGTCGGTGAATTTCTCAACATTCATTGTGCTTCGAGATGCGCAACGTCAATGCTGCAAAAGCACGTCTAAGCTTGCAAAAGCGCGAATGAGGTATTAGAATTAATAAAGTAAATATACATTGAACTCTCTGTAAAATGTGAGAGAGGATTAATTAGATTTCGGCTCCGCGGGTTTAATTTCTTGGACCAAGGTGTTATTTTTCGGTCCTTAATTTGTTGAAGAAAATTTAGAAAAATTTCTAACACCGTGTCGAGATTTACGCTCTAAGAAGAGTTAAAGCGAAGAAAGAAAGCAGAGCCGGTAGAGGCGCATAAAACGGGAAAAGTTGAGTTCATTCAGCCCCGTGTGTATATGTTTCAATTAAATGCCACGGCACACAAGCACGCGCGGAGGCATGAAGCAGACAGAAACAAGAGTTTTCACCAACAAGCATACACAACATCTGTCCGGATTCACAAATCATTCTCCGTTGTAAAGCGGTGAGGTATGGCGCAACTAGGCACGAGTATGGGGTGACCGCGATTATTCATACACCGTTCCTAACTAGTCTGATCGAGTTCGGCCGCGCTCATCCTCTCGAACCAGTCCAGACATTAAATTCGCAGAGATCGCTCATAAACGTCAGTCCGAATGAGTTCACGAGCGCATCTCGTCGTAATAACTTTCACTGCGATAATGGCAAACAACACGGGGGTTGTATCGCGATACTCCCATTATTATCGAAGTACACACAGAGAAATGTTTGTGTATAAACATTTAAATTGCAAATTGCGAGTTGTCATGTTATTTATTTTAAAAATATTATTTTTAGTAATATTATTACAAATATAAATTTTGTAAATATTACAAAACAAGATTATAGATATTATTTATTTTCACATAAATATTATGTTTATTAATAATCCCGAGTAAAAGATAATACATAAATAAATATATAATAGTTGAGAACTGATGATATCTACTTGACACGTGCAGTAGAGAATTGAAAATTAGTTTTTACATCTAAGACTCTCTGTTTCTCCTCTTTCTTTTCCTCTTCTTGTAATATCAGAAAGAATTTGAAAGAAAGGCGTTGTGACGTGAAAGCGTCGCATTACAAGCGCCTCTGTGTCAGAAAACTAATTCCCCGCCGAGACTCCGGATTGGCGCTCCGCTTTTAATCAACTTCCACCCTGAACGTCGACGAACAACGAAAGAGGAAGGGAAGAGAAAGAGAGAGAGAGAGAGAGGGAGGTAAAAAGCAACGAGTCTTATCGAGAATCGACGCGATCGAACCGAGGATAATTCACGCGAGCGCACAAAACCCGGCGATATTCGAGCGTGGCATAGGTGAGCGTAATTATACCCTTTGAAATCGCACACAATGGGGCAGGGGCGGTCATTGAAAGTCGAGTACCTGCGCTTCTTGTGTGCACCTCTTGTACACCGGCACGACCGTTGTACATAAGGCATTGTGCGGGCAAGACAGCGAAAGCAAGAAAGCACGTAAGAAAGAAAAAAAGCGAGTGCGGAATATTTTATTTGCAATTAATTAAAATGTGTGATGTTTTTGCAATTCGGAACACGGGGAGCTAAGATGGAAATCTTTTCTTAATTAAAAATTCTTCCTGATCCAATTTCCGAAACGATCTCGAAGTTCTATTTACATGCAACGCAATGTTGTCGAAAGAAAGAAGTAAACTAGACAGATGAGTATCGATGGTATAGTATTGTGGTACCTCCTTGTGTTTTTTTCCGTCTCACCCTCCAACTTGTTAAAAGTCAAAGTGGACCAACCAGCACACCGTTGCGTCGGACGACGAGTATATGGTCGCTATTGTTGCGCGCAAATAGCCGCCATTGTGGCATCATTTAAATGAGCGAGGCCGCCGAATACGTTAATGACTTTTATACACAACGCGGACTGGTCGGTCCTGTGAAGTCGAGCGTGTTGTGTGTTATTTTATTATCGCCTCGTGAGAGAAAGGGAGAGAGCCGTATAATGGGAGAAGAAAATCAAGTCGCAAAGTACTTGGCCAACTATGAGAACGGAAATCGAGAATCGTTTTGTAAGCTCTTCGAGCATTGCGAAAGTAACCGAGGTCCTTCTCCGTGTTGCTGAGAACACTTCGGTATTATTTTGATCTCAACAATACGGGCTTTGCACCTTTTGTGTGCGACGAAATAAAAGCGGGCAAGATAACGCAAAGTCCCAAAACTCAAAGTTAAGATTAGCGCGCGATGATAACTTCTAATATTAAATTAAACAGTTTTTGAGAATAAACAATTTTTCAAACACTTAGAACAAAGATGTATAAGTTATATGAATTTTTTATATTACTGTGAATGTAATTGTTCAAACTCTTGAGATATTTCGTAACAAGCCAACAATTATTGTGCGTGACAAAATGCACACTTTTCTCATCTGTGAGATGGGTGAACGTACACATATATATATACAAAGGCACAAAAAGATTGCTCGTAAATAACGAGGTGTTTATATGAAATTGTGTTTCTCAGAAGTCTTACCTTTCTCTTTCGATTTTCTCCCAAAATTTACGAGCACCCCGGTCAGCGCCGCGGTTTCGGCCGCGTGCGGACCAGAGCGACAAGGTGGACAGCAACGAGTGTCCGTCATCATATTAGCATTCCTCCGAAGAGAGCAACGACGACTATTCTTCTTTCGGTCTTGCATTATGTATCCTCCATTAACCAGACGACCGGCACAAAGCTATTGTCGGCGACGAATAGACTCAAGTCAACTCGCGGAACGACACGTGATTCATAGTACTACTTACACACACGCGCGACTGCATTAGCCAGAGAGACTTTTTTTTAAAAAAGCAGAAGTTGCGCGTCTCCGAGTGTTGCGGTTGCGCGTTGACAATACAAAAGTATGATGCAAAGTGCACGAACACGCAACAGAACCGTGAAAATGTTTAAAAAAAAAAAAAAATGCTGTTGTACATAAATTTAGAATTTTTTAAACGAATCGGTGATCTAAAACTTTAAACTTTTGTTTTGGTTTTTACACAGATGGTTAAACACTGCTTAAACCGAGACAATAATACACAGCGAGTTTTATAAACTCAGTTTATATACAGTTATATTTTTTAATCATTTTTAATACACACTTTTACACAATAATTTTTAGTACCAACTTTTTATAATATCGTCACTCCTTTACGTGTAATTACAATAGAACTCCAGTAATTTCGAGCACTACACACAATTTCGACTTCTCTTTGATAGGCGGGCCAATAGTTTCCCCCACAATTCACGATTCCCCGATATTCTTGAGTGACTGCGCAACTCGTACTCGTACTTTCGTCTCTTGCTACCAGTTGGTCGCTGGAAGAGGAAGAAAATAATTTCGAATTCTAGGAAGAATCAGTCCCGTGT